>CM033626.1:38836533-39098795 GCA_019453435.1 Rhinogobius similis
ACAGGACAATCCAGGCGTGCTGGGTCTGGAAGCACGAACCCTAAAACACAACATCAACAGATCCATTTACAGAGCCACGTTCCTTTTACCACAGTTCTCACAAGCAGTGGTTCTCAAACTAGGGGTCGGGACCCCAAATGGGGTCGCAAAATGATTTCCTGGGGTCCCCAGATGATGGGAAAAAAATGGATACAATAAAGTCTTAAACAAGGCTGGACACCTTTCAAATGCAGAGGTAAATGTACATGATTCCATATTTCTTGGCCCATTTTCTAGGTCTATATTCTCTAAATAACGTCCATCCATCCATCCATCCATCTTCTTCCGCTTATCCAGGGCCGGGTCGCGGGGGCAGCAGTCTAAGCAGGGACTCCTGTCAATCTCACGCTCCATCCTTCTCTCACTCGTGACAAGACCCCGAGATACTTGAACTCCTCCACTTCAGGCAAGGACTCTCCACCCACAGAGGGCAAGCCTTTTTCCGGTCGAGAACCATGGCCTCGGAATTTGGAGGTGCTGAACTTCATCCCAGCCGCTTCACACTCGGCTGCAAACCGTCCCAGAGCTGCAGGTCCTGGTTTGAGGAAGCCATCAGGACGACATCATCTGCAAACAGCAGAGATGATCCTGTGGTCCCCAAACCGGACGCCCTCCACGCCCTGACTGCGCCTAGAAATTCTGTCCATAAAATGATGAACAGAACCGGTGACAAAGGGCAGCCCTGGAGTCCAACATGAACAGGTCTGACTTACTGTCGGGCAGCAGCTCCTGCTCCGGGTCGCACAGGGACCGGACAGCCTCTTAGCAAAGGGCTCCTGACCCCATACTTCCCGGAGCACTTCACAAGGCGCCCCCGGGGCACACAGTCGAAAGCTGAAGATGATCCACAAAACACATGTGACTGGAGGCAAAACTCCCCATGAACCCTCGAAAGCACCCGATGGAGAGTATAGAGCTGGTCCAGTGTTCCACCGACCGGGAGACGAAAACCACAGGCTCCTCCTGAACTCCGAGTGTGTCTCGACTATCAGACGTGATTCCTCCTCTCCAGTCCTCCTGGAGTGAGACCTTTACCGGGAGGGATGAGGAGTGTGATCCCCTGTGGTTGGAACACACCCTCCGGTCCCCCTTCTTATCCAGAGGGACCACCACCCCAGTCTGCCAGTCCAGAGGTACCGTCCCAGACCGCCACGCGATGTTGCAGAGACGTGTCAACCAAGACAGTCCCACAAATCCAGAGACTTTAGATACTCAGGGCAGATCTCATCCACAGGAGCCACCAAGGAGCCAACCACCTCAGTGACTTCAGCCAGGGTGATGGACGAGTCGCCTCCGAGATCTCAGCCTCTGCTTCCTCCTCGGAAGACGTGACAGTGGGATTGAGGAGGTCCTCAAAGTATTCCTTCCACCGCCCGACCATATCCCCAGTCGCTCTCCACCCGCACCGTAAAAAGTGTTGGTGAAGCACTGCTTCCTCCTCCTGAGGCGTCGGACGGTTTAAATAACGTCAAACATTAGATATAAGGCTAATCTTATCACTTTGCGCGTCGCCTATTTTTTGTGTTTGGGGGTTGCGAATGTGAACTATTGTTATTTTTGGGGGTCGCGACTAAAAAAGTTTAAGAACCACTGCTCAAAAGCACGTTCTTCAGCGCGATGAAATATGAGAGGAAATATGAAGAAATTATATTTATCAGTTACAAAAATAATGAGTATTAAGTTGGTTATATTATTCTTTGTATGTATTGTACTGTGTTAAATACAGTATTGACAAATAACAGGAAACTGAATATTTTAAGTTTTAAGTAGGGATTAGATAAGTTATACTTCTTCCCACTCCTTTTTGTAAACGTTAAGCTCTTTTATTTTTGACCCTGACTCTATGACATTATTTGTGGCATGACTTGTTAATTATGCTTGAAATAAATTCAACCAAAAAAATTATACAACAATTAGATTATATTAATAAGGTTAAGTTCTTTCTTTGTCATTATACATGCAAGTATAACTTTTAGTCATGTTTTTGCCACTTTCAGAAGTTTTTGTGTCATTTTTTATGCTTTTTTTTACTCTTTACATTTTTGTTGCTTTGAGTCATGTTTTAGTTGCTTATAATCACATTTATGTCACTTAAAGGTTGAATGGAGGATTTCGGGCAACAAATCAGAATCTCATTTCCTCGTGGGTAGCACAAATAACTGGTCCGCTCAGGTGTCAATCATTCTCTGGTGCTAGTGCCCGCCCGCAGGCTCGTCCAGGGCAAACGCTCGCTCCCCTGGCCGCGCATGCGTGGTTGATATGCTAGTGTGTTTATGTAGCAGGAGGTTAGCGGCGAGTTCCGTCATTGTAGGTCTAAACTTTCATCCGCGAAGAACCGAAATGGCTGAGGGACGAAAGAGAAAGACTGTTTTGGAGCTTTCACAGAAGAGACGAAAGTCTGCAGAGGAAAGAAACAAAACGCGTGTTATTCTGGGGGAATCGTTTACGCGCTGGCGAGCGTTGAAAGAGCAAAACAGGCTTCAACTGATGCCTCCGTTGCAAAGTTTCTGCTGGACAGGTAACTGTTTATCTGACTCTTTTTTTAGCTCATTGTATGTGGAATGTATTATTGTAGACTAACTGGAACATGCACTTTTATGGCTTAGCAGACACGAAGTAAAACATATGTTTTTTTGTTGTTTTTTTAATGTGTTACTCAAAGTAGTTTGTAATGGTAAATTTTAATTTATAATGGTACAGTTTTTAAATCTTCTTGGCGGAGGTTGTGGTGAGAAAGCGACACCAATCGTCTTGTAAACAAATGCACATGGAGCAGTGCTGCTGGTGCTCGTGCACGAGGTTTGGTCGGCGTTCACTCAGGAGAAACGGGGAGGGAGGGGGAACCTGCGCATGCGCTTTTTCAAAAAAAGGACTAACAGTCGCAGATTTTCAAATCGGCGAGAAATCCTCCATTCAACCTTTAAGCTCACGTTTTAGTCACCAGCACAACAAAAGATCAGTCACTGTCACTAATCCATGAGATATCAGACAAAACGACCTCACCCTGAAGCTCCTCCCCCTTCGTCTGGGGGACGTCCTTGGACCTCTGGGACTGTTACAGCCAGGATCTCAGGTCTGTGCACGAAACAAGACACAGAAGTCAAGAAAACACACAACGAATAATATGATCTGATTATTACAAAGGTCTAAATATGAGCCCTGGCTGGAGCTGCTTTGTGCTGCATAAAATAACTTTTCTCAGTCGCAGAAAAGTTTGTCAAGAACTGCAGGACGGTCCATAAATACTTAACGAGTGAGTTCTCTAACGAGCTCCTGTCTTTGTCAGAGAAATGCAGTAACTTTTGATTTTTCAGGAAACGAGGAAACTGGACTTACATTTTAAACAAATGCCATCAATGCTGGGGAGAGACAGGGGGGAGACAGGAGGGAGAGAGGGGAGAGCAAGAGAGGGGAGATACAGGGGAGAGCAAGAGGGGGAGACAGGGGAGCAAGAGGGGGAGACAGGGGAGAGACAGGGGAGCAAGAGGGGGAGACAGGGGAGAGACAGGGGAGCGAGAGGGGGAGACAGGGGAGAGACAGGGGAGCGAGAGGGGAGACGGGGAGCGAGAGGGGCGAGGGGAGCGAGAGGGGGAGACAGGGGAGCGAGAGGGGGAGACAGGAGAGACAGGGAAGTGAGAGGGGGAGACAGGGGAGCGAGAGGGGGAGACGGGGGAGAGAGGGGGGGCAGGTTAGCGAGAGGGGGGAGACAGGGGAGAGACAGGGGAGAGACAGGGGAGCGAGAGGGGGGAGACAGGGGAGCGAGAGGGGGAGACAGGGGAGCAACAGGGGGAGACAGGGGAGCAAGAGGGGGAGACCGGGGAGAGACAGGGGGGAGACAGGGGAGCAAGAGGGGGAGACAGGGGAGAGACAGGGGGAGACAGGGGAGCGAGAGGGGAGACGGGGAGAGGGGGCAGAGGAGCGAGAGGGGAGACGGGGAGAGAGGGGAGACAGGGGGGAGAGAGGGGTGAGGCGGCTGCAGACTGCTCACAGAAGAGCTGAGAGTGAACCTAAACAAACCCTTTACATTTCCAGGTTTGAGACTTCGCTCCAAGAAATTTCACAACTATAATATAATATAATATAATATAATATAATGTAATACTAATATAATATAATATAATATAATATAATATAATATAATATAATATAATATAATATAATATAATATAATATAATGTAATATAATATAATATAATATAATATAACATAATATAATATTATATAATATAATAGAATAGAATAGAACGTGATATAATGTAATATAATATAATATAATATAATATAATATAATATAAAAAAGTGCATTGACTGTGAGGACGATAAATATATGTAGAATATGAATTTTGACTCACGTGTCTGGTCCTTTAAAATCATTGGGGGGGTCCATTGACCATTGACTCATCTGAGCCTCTGATCGACTGAAGGAGCAAAACAAAAGGTCAATTCACAAATTATAAAACGTGATTCAGAATTCTGTCAAATAAAGAGATGGAACATGTCAGTGATTCAGGGACAGAGGAGCAAACCTTTTACAAACGTATTTCATTCAACACTTTGGTCAGTATTTGTTGGGCCGGGCCAATACTTGGGGACGTGAGACTTGTTCATTAAATTCCAACCGTGTCAAGAGCAGATCTCACGAGGACGAGGACACACTTCTGCAGATCTGACGCTGATCAACACTGCTCAGAACATCAGAACCAGGCTGACATTTTCAAACACATCATCAGCAAATAAAAGGTTCATGACAGCCTTCTAACACTTGTTCTAAAACAATAGGCCATCAGTGAATCAGCTGCTCCACAGTGACAGGAGCTACAGCAACAACAGGACGTTCACAGGGACAATATCATAACAATAGATTAGTTTCAGGTGAATCTAAGCAGGGGAAACAAATGGTTTTACAAAGACAAACTCCAAAGACTCCTCCCTGTGGGCGGAGCTTTCACAGATCAGAGCAGCATAAGTCAGAGTTCTCAGACCAGTTCTACTGATTGTAAATGACATCTGGACGGAAGTCAAACGTTTGGATTTTCAAGACAGTGTCCAGATGACGACCTTTGAAACCTTTTCTACTGAACACTCCTGGACCAATCAGGGATTACATCGACTCTCTCCAGTGGGATGTTCTTCCTTATTCACCTTATTCTGCCCCGCCCACTTTTGCCTCTTTTTGCCACAGATCACACTTTTGTTTTAAACGCACTTCCGTTTGACGAGAACTCCGTTAAAGCTAATGACGAACGAGGGAAAAGTCTGACGCTAAAATGTTACATAAAGTAGATTGATTTGTGTAAAATGTTTAATGAACACGAGCAACAACAAGTCACAACGCAACGATTTCCTGGTCAGTCTGAAAACTTCTTTTTAATCGAGTAGAACTTATTTTCTGTTGAGCTCGTCTGCTCCATGTGAACTACAACGGAAACAAGACGGCGGCGCGAACAACAACTTCTGAAATAAGGTGAATAAGTGAATCAGAAATGTAAAAAGATTTAAGTCTGCTCTTGTTGACTCACCCTAGATCCGCACTCGGTCTGAAGTCTTGAGCAGGAAGACGGTTTCTCATCAGCATATCAGAAATGAACGTCAGAGCTGGCGCTGGAGCTGGAGGAGGAATCCTGAAACACAATGGGGCTGTTTTATGGCCGATGTTAGCACCATAGTATTGTGGATCCACGCTGAGATTTAGAGGTGGAATTAGATCATTTACCCAATTTATCATATAATACTACTGTAGACTATAACACCATGACACGCACACAGTGGATATGTTCACAAAATCCTATTCTTTTCTGATTTCTGGATCTTTATGATTATTTAAATGACATGAAAAGCACAAAATCTGATGCAAAGGATCAAAATGTTTGTGGTTTGCATCTCATTTAAAACTTTGTGACCCCAAAAGTGAGGCGGCTGCAGACTGCTCACAGATGGAGGTGACAGAAGAGCTGAGAGTGAACCTAAACAAACCCTTTACATTTCCAGGTTTGAGACTTCGCTCCAAGAAATTTCACAACTAGAATATAATATAATATAATATAATATAATATAACGTAACGTAACGTATACGTGTACCCCGCCTAAGGCCCAAAGTCACTGGGATAGGCTCCAGTCACCCGCGACCCCTAACGGGAATAAGCGGTAGAAAATGAATGAATAATATAATGTAATGTAATGTAATGTAATGTAATGTAATATAATATAAAAAGTGCATTGACTGTGAGACGATAAATATGTGTAAAATATGAATTCTGACTCACGTGTCTGGTCCTTTAAAATCATAGGGGGCGTCCTTTGACATGAGACGCTTCCGAAGCCCTGGTCGACTGAAGGAGCAAAATGAGATGGAACATGTCAGTGATTCAGGGACAGAGGAGCAAACCTTTTACAAACGTATTTCATTCAACACTTTCAGATCCACAAACACTTTGGTCAGTTGAATTTTATGCTTCGTCCTTCAGCTTGGGCCGGTCAGCACTTGTTGGGCCGGGTCAGTATTTGTTGGGCCAGGTCAGTATTAGTTGGGCCGGGTCAGCAGTTGTTGGGCCGGGTCAGCACTTGTTGGGCCGGGTCAGTATTTGTTGGGCCGGGTCAGTATTTGTTGGGCCGGTTCAGCACTTGTTGGGCACTACACTGCACTACAAACTTTGTGACCCCAAAAGTCTGGAAAATATTCAGCTTTTGAGTGCACTTGTAACTGCAGCCATTGTTTTTTAGCCTTGTACGAGTCGTCAGGTGCGTTCTCCATTAACGCACCATTAAGCCAACGAATATATCGGTCTATTTAGAGAACAAAAGAGAGTTTTAGGTTGTGCAGGTAATGTTCAGAGTCAATGGTGAGCGATGACATTTTCTCCTGTGAAAGCTCAGAACACTAAGACGTGAAAAAGATGCCACAGTCCGAATATAACATAACATAATATAATATAATATATTGTTAACCCTGTGAAGAGTTGGCCACTGTCCAGGATGTATCCCGCCTAAGGCCCAAAGTCACTGGGATAGGCTCCAGTCACCCGCGACCCCGGGAACGGGAATAAGCGGTAGAAAATGAATGAATGAATAATGTTTTGCACAAAATATGTTTTGTGTAATTGTTTTTGCGTTATATTGCATTTAGTACTTTATTTTGAAGGTTCAATTAGAGACAGGAAGTTGTGACAGGAAGTCAGCCATCTTGTCTTCGCTCTCAGTAAGCACAAGAGTAAAGCATGGATGTATTAAAAGAACTGGATAAGGTACGCCCCCTCTGTCTGTGGTCCATAGAACTATAATAAAACCTGGAAGATGAAACCAAAATGGCGCCCTGTTCATCCCTAGGGAGTGAGCTCATTGGCGCATGACCCCAAAAAAGTTTCTTACTTCCACATTTACTTCCTGATACGGAGGCGGCCATTTTTGTTTTACTTCCTGATACGGAGGCGGCCATCTTTGCTTTAGGGCGCCACGTGACCACAATCCCCCATGATGCTTTGAGCGACGTGAACGACCAGCAGCTTCAAGTTTTTGTGTTAGCGTTAGCTTGTGTGATTGTAATTGTGTTCTTCATGTTAGACACACGTGAAGCGTCTGAAATGAAATAAAATACAACTTACAGGTGTCTCTAGTCGAGCCTTTTCCACGAGCTTCTGTTTGTATCGTCCGACGCTCGTTCATGTGACTCACACATGTTTGTGTGACGTCACTTCAGATAAAAACGGTAATTTAGGTGATTTTATAAACGGTAGAAAAGAACATTTCCTTCTATTTTATTTAAATAACAATAATAATTCAGTCCTGTCTGTGATTGTAATGTGCAATTTTAGAAAAAGGCTGGTTCCAAGAGGCTGCAGTACCTCACACGACCACTAATCAATCTGGGACACGGACAGAGGGGGCGTGGCTTATCCAGTTCATTTAATACATCCATGCTGTGGTCCCCGTTTCTAAAATCACAGAAATTACCGTTTTTATATGAAGTGACGTCACACAAACATGTGCGAGTCACGTGAACGGCCGTCGGACGATACAAACAGAAGCTCGTGGAAAAGGCTCGACTAGAGACACCTGTAAGTTGTATTTTATTTCATTTCAGACGCTTCACGTGTGTCTAACATGAAGAACACAATTACAATCACACAAGCTAACGCTAACACAAAAACTTGCAGCTGCTGGTCGTTCACGTCGCTCAAAGCATCATGGGGGATTGTGGTCACATGGTGCCCTAAAGCAAAGATGGCCGCCTCCGTATCAGGAAGTAACGCGGAAGTAAGACATTTTTTTCGGGTCATGACCAATGAGCTCAGGCCACAGGGAGGAACAGGGCGCCATTTTGGATTCATCTTCCAGGTTTAATTATAGTTCTATGGAGTAAAGTTGGGACAGAAAGGTTAAATTGTGCACCTTTAACGTGACTAAGAACGACCCTCTCATCATTTAAGACTTTTGCTTCGACTTACAGATAATTCTGCTTTTTAGAGGCCATTGGAGAATCCTTCGAGTGTCCTGTCTCTAGTTTTGGACGGTCTCCAGGTTCATGTTTTGATCTGAAACAGAAGATTCAGTTTGTAACTCGTCAAGAGCAGCTCTCACCCTGAAGCTGCAGCTTCTCTGTGAGCAACAACGGGACGTTCACAGGGACAATATCATAACAATAGATTAGTTTCAGGTGAATCTAAGCAGGGTAATCAAATAGTATTGTGGATCCACGCTGAGATTTAGAGGTGGAATTAGATCATTTACCCAACTTATCATATAATACTACTGTAGACTATAACACCATGACACGCACACAGTGGATATGTTCACAAAATCCTATTCTTTTCTGATTTCTGGATCTTTATGATTATTTAAATGGCATGAAAAGCACAAAATCTGATGCAAATGATCAAAATGTTTGTGGTTTGCATCTCATTTTAAAACTTTGTGACCCCAAAAGTGAGGCGGCTGCAGACTGCTCACAGATGGAGGTGACAGAAGAGCTGAGAGTGAACCTAAACAAACCCTTTACATTTACAGGTTTGAGACTTCGCTCCAAGAAATTTCACAACTAGAATATAATATAATACAATATAATACAATGTAATATAATATAATATAATATAATATAATATAATATAATATAATATAATATAATATAATATAATATAATATAATATAATATAATATAATATAATATAATATAATATAATATAAAAAGTGCATTGACTGTGAGACAATAAATATGTGTAAAATATGAATCACTCACGTGTGTGCTCTTTCTTTAAAATTATAGAGGACCTCCTTTGACGAATAACTCTTCAGAACCTCTGGTCGACTGAAGGAGCAAAAAGAGATGGAACATGTCAGTGATTCAGGGACAGAGGAGCAAACCTTTTACAAACGTATTTCATTCAACACTTTCAGATCCACCAACACTTTGGTCAGTATTAGTTGGGCCGGGTCAGTATTTGTTGGGCCGGGTCAGTACTTGTTGGGCCGGGTCAGTATTTGTTAGGCCGGGTCAGTACTTGGGCCGGGTCAGTATTTGTTGGGCCGGGTCAGTACTTGGGCCGGGTCAGTATTTGTTGGGCCGGGTCAGTACTAGTTGGGCCGGGTCAGTACTAGTTGGGCCGGGTCAGTATTTGTTGGGCCGGGTCAGCACTTGTTGGGCCGGGTCAGTATTAGTTGGGCCGGGTCAGTATTTGTTGGGCCGGGTCAGTATTAGTTGGGCCGGGTCAGTACTAGTTGGGCCGGGTCAGTATTTGTTGGGCCGGGTCAGCATTTGTTGGGCCGGGTCAGCACTTGTTGGGCCGGGTCAGTATTTGTTGGGCCGGGTCAGCACTTGTTGGGCCGGGTCAGTATTTGTTGGGCCGGGTCAGCACTTGTTGGGCCGGGTCAGTATTTGTTGGGCGGGTCAGCACTTGTTGGGCGGGTCAGTATTAGTTGGGCCGGGTCCAGTATTTGTTGGGCGGGTCAGTATTAGTTGGGCGGGTCAGTACTAGTTGGGCGAGGTCAGTATTTGTTGGGCGGGTCAGCCTTTGTTGGGCCGGTTCAGCTTTTGTTGGGCCGGGTCAGTATTTGTTGGGCCGGGTCAGCATTTGTTGGGCCGGGTCAGCATTTGTTGGGCCGGGTCAGTACTTGTTGGGCCGGGTCAGTACTTGGGCCGGGTCAGTATTTGTTGGGCCGGGTCAGTACTAGTTGGGCCGGGTCAGTACTAGTTGGGCCGGGTCAGTACTAGTTGGGCCGGGTCAGTATTTGTTGGGCCGGGTCAGCACTTGTTGGGCCGGGTCAGTATTAGTTGGGCCGGGTCAGTATTTGTTGGGCCGGGTCAGTATTAGTTGGGCCGGGTCAGAACTAGTTGGGCCGGGTCAGTATTTGTTGGGCCGGGTCAGCATTTGTTGGGCCGGGTCAGCACTTGTTGGGCCGGGTCAGTATTTGTTGGGCCGGGTCAGCACTTGTTGGGCCGGGTCAGCATTTGTTGGGCCGGGTCAGCATTTGTTGGGCCGGGTCAGTACTTGTTGGGCCGGGTCAGTATTTGTTGGGCCGGGTCAGCATTTGTTGGGCCGGGTCAGCACTTGTTGGGCCGGGTCAGTATTTGTTGGGCCGGGTCAGCACTTGTTGGGCCGGGTCAGCATTTGTTGGGCCGGGTCAGCATTTGTTGGGCCGGGTCAGTACTTGTTGGGCCGGGTCAGCACACACAGACTTTGGATCGCACACAGTTGAACTCATGAATTAAATCATGTTCTTTGTTCTTGTCCACCTGAAATCTGACATTGTTGACTTACTCTGAACATTCATCTCCTCCGGATTCTGGACCAGGACCAGGACCAGGACCAGGACCAGGACCAGGACCAGGGATCTTCTTTTCTTGGATTTCTGGTAATGTTGTAGAAAACCTGAACACAGTAAAAGTGTAGTCTGTTCAGTGGCGGTTCTAGGAATTTGGGGCCCCAAGATAAAATGAAGTCCAGGCCTCGTCATCAAGTGTGATTTTCTATAACTTTTCTGTTGTGTCTCTTGAATTGTTATTTATTTTATTTTATTTTATTTTTATTTTATTTATTTATTTTTTTTTACATGTGTTGAGGTTGAAGATTTTGGAGTCTAACATAAAAACTACTTCTCTGTATAAATTGTTGTTTTTACAAGAAAGTTGCAGTGCAGGCTCACAGTTTGAGATATTTTCGTGGGAGTGTGAAATCTGCTCTTGATGTTGCAGCTCCACTCAAGCAGAAGGAAGAGTAAGAAAATTAGAGAGATCTTTACGCCGCTCCCGCACCGAAGAATGCCTACAAGAATGGAAAATCTGCCTCCTGTCGTATAAGCAAGCTTTGTGTAAGGCTCAAACCAGATATTATTCAAATCTAATAGAAGTAAACAAAAAAACAAAATGATGTCATCACAAAAGTGATGACTTGCTTCAATTCTTTAACAGTGAAATCACAACTATTAGAGCTCTATCTGCACTCTTCTCTTTTAAAGCGCTTTATTTTAAAACAATTCTGTATGTCTTTTAGTATTTTGTGATTTTAATGCAACTTTTCCTGTTTATGTAAAGCACTTTGAATTGCCCTGTGTAAGAATTGTGCTCGACAAATAAACTTGCCTTGCCTAGAGATAAACTAAATTAAATTATTCCCACTATTAGTATTGAGCCAAAACCTATAATGACGGTGTCCCATACAAATCCTTCAGTAATACTAAATAGGTTCACTGCTGTTGATCAGGCAGAGATAACTTCAGTCATTATGTCCTCCAAAACATCAACTTGTATTTTAGACCCAATCCCAAGTAGACTCCTCAAAGAAATTCTCCCCCTAATTATAAATCCCATTCTTAATATAATAAATACTTCACTAGAAAGCGGTTATGTCCCTCAGTCCTTCAAATATGCAGTGATTAAACCACTTTTGAAAAAGCCTAATCTAGACCCCGACACACTGGCAAACTATAGACCTATTTCTAATCTGCCCTTTGTCTCTAAAATCCTTGAAAGAATTGTGATTAAACAGCTTTGTCGCCACCTGCAGGACAATAATCTATTTGAAGTTTTTCAGTCAGGGTTCCGTGCATACCACAGCACTGAAACTGCACTAGTTAAAGTCACAAATGATCTGTTATTAGCTGCTGATGATGGACAGGTCTCAATCCTGGTTCTGTTGGACCTCAGCGTTTGATACCATCGACCACAACATTCTACTGCAGAGGTTAGAATGTGATGTAGGTGTCAGTGGAACCGCCCTAAACTGGTTTAAATCCTATCTATCTGATAGGTACCAGTTTGTTAATGTAAACCAGAGATCTTCCCCATGTTCTAAAGTAACCTACGGTGTGCCGCAGGGTTCAGTACTCGGTCCAGTTCTGTTCACACTTTATATGCTGCCCTTAGGTATGATCATCAGAAAGCATGGCATTAACTTCCACTGCTATGCAGATGACACTCAGCTGTATTTATCAATGAAACCTGATCAGACCCATCAAGTAGACAGACTTAGTGCCTGCGTGAAAGACATAAAAACTTGGATGACTCTTAATTATCTGCTCCTTAACCCTGAAAAAACCGAGGTCATTGGTCCTAAGCATCTGTTTATCTGACCAGACAATATCCCTGTAGCCTCCAGCTCTACAGTTAGAAACACTGGAGTCTTATTTGACCAAGAGCTCTCGTTCAAAGCACATACAAATAATAATACAGCTACTTTCACCTGTGTAACATCAGCTAAAATGAGAAAAATCCTCCCTAAAAGTGATGCTGAAAAACTCATTTGTCACATCCAGATTAGACTATTGTAACGCCCTGCTTACAGCGAGTCCTAAAAGCTCTAGAAGAAGCTTTCAACTGGTTCAAAATGCAGCAGCAGATTATTAACAGGTACTAGAAGAAGAGATCATATTACCCCAGTGTTAGAGTCCCTTCACTGGCTTCCCATTGAGTTTAGAATCAAATTTAAGATCCTCCTCCTGACTTATAAAGCCATAAATTATATGGCCCCATCAACCTCAAAGATGAAATAGTAGAATACCATCCGAACAGCCCCTGGAGCAACTCTGCTGGAGGAAGTATGGAGATGGAACACTGTCCTCTGTCTCTTCCTACTTTTCCTATTAACAATATTTAAGATTAGTTCATCTGTAGTTTGTTCATTGCTGTTCACATGTTTTTCTTTCTCTCCACTTCCCCTGGGGAGTGGAGTCTCTTCCAGACACTGTGGCAGCTGCTCCAGTGAGGATCCCCCTTATCCGCCTGGAGGAACTCTCCTTGATCTGGATGGACTGATCCTCTTCTGCCTGGAGGAACTACTTCTACTCTGCTCTAGATGAACTGTTTGCCATCTGCCTGGGGGATGTGCTGGATGGACTGTCTAGAGGAGCCATCTGTCCAGAGGAACTCTCCCTCATTAGATGATCCACCTTCCTTCCTCTTGAGTGGTTCTGGTTCAAGTGGATGTGTCAGTCCTGGTCCAGTCCTGGTCCAGTCCTGGTCCAGTCCTGGTCCAGTCCTGGTCCAGTCCTGGTCCATCTGCAGTCCGTCCTGTAGGAGGAGGATCTCTCCTTCATGTGGTTGTCCTTGAGGTTTCTACTTTTTCCCACAGGGTTTTTTGTAGTTTTTTTAATTGAACATGGTTTAATTGAACTGCTTTCTACCTGTGGCCCATCGAGGAAACTGTTGTTGTGATTTTGGGCACTACAAAAATAAACTGATTTCAACTGAATTCAACAGTCGATAAAGCCTGTCTTTAGTCGACTACAGCCCTAGGCGCAAGGCAGTTGTGGCCAGTTGCCTGATGATAAGTCTGTCCCTGAAGGCTGGTTTGTCGTCCTCCGTCGAGCCAGTCACGTGCTCTCATGCTCACACAGACCTAAACCATTCAAGCTTCTGCGGAGCTCATCAGACTCCAGGTGCATCGTGGGAATTAAACAGTTTATATTTTGCATCAATATATTTACCAGCACAATAAATGATCACATTGGACTCACGTGCAAACATTTCTGTGCCAAACCTCAGCAGTTCTAAGTTGTTTATAAAAAAGTTTACCACATAATCTGGATCAACCAATCACAGCACTTCCAGACAGATTTGACGGAGAACTATAAATCAGTCTTTAGTCTGTTGTAGCGTCCTAAAAATCGAATACTATTTTTTTTTTGTCAAATAAACATCTTCACATTGACTTGTGTTGGAGGTACATTTTGACCTTTTGTGATCACGTGGTTCATTCTGTGAAAAAAGACCTACTGTGCACTTGAGCTTGGAGGAGGATCTGAGCATTTCTTCTTCACAGGAGCAGACATTGTGACCTGTAAAACATCCAGAGGAGACGAGTTAAAATGTAAAATGTCTGGCTCTCTCAGACGGATCATTCTCTGATATTTTTATGATAAATCTCCAAAAGAAAAATCCACAAGTGTTTTTTTCCTCCATATTAGTGCTGTAGGACTTTAGTCGTTAAGTCTTAAATCAACCAACATTTGTATCAGTCTCATTTATGTGTAGATAGGATTTCTATGGGACAACAACAGAAAAAAGATTTTTAAAAATGTTAAATTTAAAGATATCAATGTTAAACTTCTGCTGTAGTTTACTCACATAAATGTAAGAAAAAATATATTACAAGCTTTTCACCATGTAATGTTTTCATGTAGAAATAAGGCGTTTTATGTGAAAGCGACTAAAGTCACATATTTGGAACATTTAAATCTGAAAAATGGACAGAACCAGACAGACAGAAGTTTACTTAACAAGAAATATTAAAATAAGAAAATATATGTGGGCTTTGATAAATGGTAAAATAAGCTAAAACCAATTTTAAGCAACAATCTAAGACAAGAGATAATAATAGAATAAAACTGTTAAAAGGGTTGAAAAAAGAATAGTGAGGCTTCTATTGTATATTTAAAATTTTTAAATAAATTATCAGTCAAATAAAGGTTGGAATATGTGACTAAAGACAGAATATTTATACATAAAGTGTATTATTAATCAAAATAAGCAGTAATCTATTCTTTTTTGACACTTTGATGTAATAATGTCACATTCTTTGTTATAAAATGTCTTTTGACATGTGCTTTAGAGTCTGTATAGTTCTGATAACGATTAACGCTTTTTATAGCTGCTATAGCTATTTTTTAAAGTCAACAAGTCACAATTAGTCGATTAATCATCGCAGACCTAAAGGAAAGATAAAGGCTTCTTAAACACTCTCTTAACTCTTGATTTGGATGTTTTATGGACAATGCACATTCATGAACATCTGTATTGAACAAATGCAAAGCTTCAAGACTCATTTACATCCACAGTCCCTCGGCAGGAAACAAAACGGCACAACACACAGACCACAACTCCAGAAAGTGTTAAAGGGACATTTTGGCTTGTGATCACATGACCCTGACCCTTAACCCCAGTTTGAGTTGAGTTTTAAAGCGGAGAGTGCTGTAAGGCAGTGGTTCTCAAACTTTTTCAGTCACGAGCCAAAATAACAATAGTTCCCATTCACGACCCCCAAACGCAAAAAATAGGCGACATTAGCCTTATATCTAATGTTTGATTTTATTTTGAGAATATAGACCTATAAAAATGACTTTGATAGGCCAACAAATTGGAATCTACATTTACCACTGCATTTGAAGGTGTCAAGCCTTGTATCAGTTTTTCTCCATCATTTGGGGAGCCCTGGAAATCCTTTAGAGACTTTATAGACTTTATAGACCAGACTTTAATAGTCAGCGACGTTGTGCACGAGGCACTTAAAAAAGGACGAAATCGCGCTTTTGATATTGTCCCTGTCAAGAGTGGCATTGGACAAGGTATTAAAAAAACAGAGCTGCATTAAAACCAGTAAATGACGGAATGGCTGTGCTGTGTTGGAGAACCACAAGTTTATCCTCCTGTACGGCTGACGATGTGGCCATGCGGTTTAAGCAGCGACATGGAAGTTATTTTTCTACGTGGGTGGAGTGGGTTCGAGACCCATCCATTTCTTTCTTGTTGATCAGTCTAAGTGTTGTCATAAACGAGGCAACTCATGATCACGTGCACTTTTAAGCCTTTATTTACTTGATTATCAATTGCCACTGGATTGATCTTTGTCAGGCGCAAGTTTGACTGGAGTCAGAATTGCTCTGGTCGAATCTGCAAAGGAATCGGCACATCAGTTACATGGGGACAAATATCTTGGCGCATGTGCCTGATGCGGCCTGATGATGGCGCACCTTATGTTTACAAATCACAAGCTGACATGATCACTCCGAGAACCGGAACACCGGCACTGGCTGAAAATCAAGGCTTTAGCTTATAGTTTTCTTGAAATAATCTTCATATTGTTACATTTTCAGTGGTTATTTGCACTTATCTCAAAAACAAGTGACTTTTTTATCTTAATTAAAGACAATAAATCTTGGTTTTATGACTTTTCAAGTGTGCAGACCTGAAGGCTGTTATGGGAGAGTGATTCTCAGTCTGAGATGAGGACATTACTCAGACCCTGCTCTTTACATGTGGATTTATCTGAAACCAAACACTAACAAATCAAAGACATCGCGAACCTTAAACCTGTCTATTCAGACGAAGTCGCAGTTGCAGAATATAATTTATCCACATTTACTTCTTCGTTAAAAATCATACGAAGTTGTTTTCTTTTCCTCAACTTTAGTTTGCGCTTTAATTAAAGACGGTCAGATCTGCGCGGAGCCAACAGCACACAGGACTTTAAACGCCACAAACACCGTAAATCCCGATTATTAAAGTGAATTATTACCTTTTTATGGAGTCTCCCTCGACGGTAAAAGTGAAACTGATAAACTGGAGCAGCAGGTAATGCGTGGGTGGAGTTAAAACAATCACGCACTGTTTGTAGATTATTGTATTCATTACTTTGTCACGAAAATGTAATTTGCCAAAAACAGATGGGTTTTAAGGAAAAAAAGGAAACTTTTATTTATTTATTTTTAGAAGAGTTCATAATAATTCATAGTAGAGCTGTTGCTGTATTTATTTATTTATTTAGCATTGAATTAATACACCTTTACGTCCTATTTAATTACATTTAATCATAAAACCTTGTGAGAAGTATTTCTTTTATTTTATTTATTTTTTTGACAATGCATACTACTATTAAAATAACCTTCACACGAAAACTGAAAACTGTACGACGTATCACACAAATTCGTTAAATTCTCATAAAAAATACGTTTTACATCAAATAATCTGATTTTTATTGATGTTATTTAAGTAATAAAGAATAGGGTTTATTTAAAAAAATGATGATAATGTTGTTTTATTGTGTTTTATTTTAATATTCTGTATTGAATTAATGAACTTGCACTTCGTAGATTTGATCATATTTACTTTTTCATAAAATCTACAGTATTTTATCATCTATTTTCAGAAAATTTAAAATTTTTACTTTACCTTTCTGTAAAATAGAATAGTGTCCTCTGCAGTCCTGAGCAGACGTGTCTCCTCTGTCTTTTAGTAAACTATGCATTCGTGTTAATACTGCAGCACTAATCGAGACCAAGAGGCTCCAATCAGTCTATTCCCCTTAAAAACAACAACTGAGGACAATGTAATCAAAAATCTCTTTGCAGACTAACTTTTTATGCAAAACATGAATAGGTCTGGCCCTTGCTAACACATTCATTTTGGCCCGCAAAGGAAAAAAATGGGGCACCCCTCGTCTAGACCGGGCGACCCCATTCATTTTCCTGCATGAGTAACGAAGAAAGCTGATTAACAGACTCATCACAAGGGACCCTGCTCTTGGGTGAACACTCTTCCCGACCCTCTGCAACTTCGTCAGGGTCCACCGGTTTAAGCTTATCTTCTGCGCCGTATCCACCTGGTACTGTGTGCCTCACAACAGGACGACCTCCATCTGCTTCTTGACCCCGTTTTGGTCGGATCCTGTGGGTGTTTTTACAACCTCATCCAACTCCTTCTACAATTATAAAACAGAACATTATTTCAAATTACGATCTAAAACACCCCCCCACCTCGTCCCTATTAATCCAGTTACACCTTACCTGAACGAGATTAAGAAAACAAAACTGTATTGATTTTTGTCCAAAAAAATCTCTGGAAAACAGTCCATCATCTTGTAGGGTTTTAAATATGTTCATCCAGAACTGGACACTTTGTTTTCTTAAGATCCTCCACCAAGATTCAATGCGCTGGATCCCCGTACTGCGTCCATTTATAAAACTATGGTCTGCAGCAACTGAGTCGCTGGTTTCTCCTAAACATCGCTTGCATATTGGCTACATGTCCGTTTTCTGTGCCATGGTCCGTGCACAATCTTTCTGGACATCCACCAAGTCACGCTACACTTTTTATAAAATAATCAGCCACAACTTTGGGGTCACTGTTGGTGGTGTGTGCTCCATCCACACAACGAACCGACTGAAGCAACGCACCCATTAATGCATATACCATATGGCTTCAGCTTATCATCGAGTCCATGTGCCAAAGAGCCTGGCATTGGAGTGGAGGATGCCGTCATCTTCCTGCTGCACCGCTCTCTCTCTCACCTCGAGAACCCTGGCAGCGCTGTGAGAATTCTGTTCTTTGATTTCTCCAGCGCCTTCAACACCATCCAGCCACTGCTGCTGAGGGACAAGCTGGAGACGGCTGGTGTGGACTGTGACCTGGCAGAGTGGATCCTGGACTACCTCACGAACAGACCCCAGTTTGTGAGAGCCCGGGATTGTGTGTCTGACACTCTGACCTGCAGTGTGGGGGCGCCGCAGGGCACTGTCCTCGCGCCCTTCCTCTTCACCCTCTACACCTCGGACTTCAGACACAACACGGACAGCTGTGTTCTGCAGAAGTTCTCTGACGACTCTGCCATCATCGGACTCATCACGGACGACGATGACGCAGAGTACAGAGGACTAACGCAGGACTTTGTGGACTGGTGTCAGCAGAACCACCTCCTCATCAACGCGGGAAAGACCAAGGAGATGCTGGTGGACTTCTGCAGACGCCACTCCACTGCCCCCTCACCAGTGAACATCCAGGGAAGGGACATTGAGAGAGTGGACTCATACAAGTACCTGGGTGTTCATCTGAACCACAAACTGGACTGGACTCATAACACAGACGCACTGTACAGGAAGAGTCAGAGTCGGCTCTACCTCCTGAGGAGACTCAGGTCTTTTGGAGTGTCAGGGCCGCTCCTGAGGACCTTCTACGACTCTGTGGTGGCATCAGCCGTCCTGTACGGTGTGGTCTGCTGGAGCAGCAGCATCACAGAGAGGGAGAGGAAGAAGCTGGACAAGGTCATCAAGAAGTCCAGCTCCGTCCTGGGCTGTGCTCTGGACTCAGTGCGTGAGGTGGAGGACAGAAGGGTCCTGGCTAAACTCACGTCTATGCTGGACCATGAGTCCCGCCCCCTGCAGGACGCTCTGTCTGCCCTGGAGAGCAGCTTCAGTGACAGACTGATTCACCCTCGCTGTGTGAAGGAGAGGTTTGGCAGGTCTTTCCTTCCTGCTGCTGTCAGACTTTACAATGAACACTGTTAGCCCTGAACATGTGTCATTCACCCGCTATAATCATGTGCAATACTGTAACATGTGTCATTCACCCGCTATAATCATGTGCAATACTGTAACATGTGTCAGTCACCTGTTATAATCATGTGCAATATAATTTAACATACTATTAATAGACTCTTACCTCACCATAGTCACTTACTGTATATAACATACACTTAAGCCACTTTAGTTACCATTTTTACTGTAAATAAGAGTGTGCTCTTTATACCTTATACTTTATACTTTATATTGTATTTTTTTATGACCATGTTTATTTATCCTGTTTTTATTGCATGCACCTATTTCTTTCATTCCTGTCCTAAACTGTGTGTTGCAACAGTGGAATTTCCCCATTGTGGGACAAATAAAGGATCTCTTATCTTATCTCTTATCTTATCTATTTGGCCCTCTAGTACTGACGCCAAAGAAGGCGTCGAGTCTTTATTTGTCTTTATTAATTTGATAAAGCTCCCGTCGTACGGCCCGCTGATGGAGCCAGTGGTAGCTCTGCGTCTGGCCGTGCTGTTGAAGCTCTTCGTAAACAAACATGAATACTTCGTCCAAAGATGAATGTTTTTTTCGTCGAACCTTTAGCAATATCTTTTTAATGATCGAATGCTGATTATGACATGGTCATTATGTGCCAACATCAACAGAATCTCCTTGTTAGAAAATCCTAGTGAAAAATAAAGCTTTATCTGCTCTTCCAACGCCACCATTTTACAAATAAATGCCCTTAGTGACGTATTTCCGTTTCCGTGCAAATCTCGTAAATTTGTGAGTTTTTTGTTGCAAATTTGCATGTTTAAGAACTCGTAATTTTGCATGATTTTTCTCACAAATTTGCTACTTTTTACTAGTAAATTTGTATGTTTTTTCTAGCAAATTTGCAACTTTTTTTCTGGCAGATTTGTGTGTTTAAACTCTTAAACTCTTTTCTGTTTTCTTTATACAACATATAATACTCATACTAATACTAATACTGAAAATGTTTTTTTTCTTTCATCAAGTGGCCCTAATACACCTTCGTGCACTTACACCACACTTTGGGCAACACTGGGCTTCAGAACAGGGATCAAACCCTAGAGGACGAAACCCTCCGGCCCTGGACGGACCTCCTGTGTCCTCCGACCACGTCAGGAACAGAAGAGTCCAGAGGAGGAAAGTGGATTCATCCTAAGCCCCAAAATGCTCCTTTTCTTTCATGAGATGCAAATTTGTGCAAAGTGGAGTCTGAGAACCATCCAAAAGCGACCACAGACCAGGGTTAAACCTTCATCTCACATGAACACTTCACAATGTGATACAGTGACACAGCAAACGCAAATGGAGCAGAAACACACCTTTTATTGTGTTTAGATTTGAGCATCCAGCACCACACAACATTACATTCAATAATGATAATAGCAACAACAATAATAATTGAAAAAATACTCGCTGACTAATGACTTCTAAAACATTCGTCAGAGTCATGTTGCCGTGGTAACAGATGCATGTCTTGCCAAATTCTTTATCCACAAATCTAAAAAAAAATGCCCCAACTTTGCAGTTTTCAAAAATGAATTGAAATAGTAAATAATATCCTTGAAATATGTGAAAAGAATGTGTGTGTGCTGAAGATGGACTCCACCTTTGTTAAATTCTACTTTCTATGATTTTATTTTATGTATTTTTTATTTGTAATTTAATGTAATATGCAAATGGAAAGCATGACCTAAGTAACATTAAAATAAAGTTTAATAAAATACATGTTTGCGGTTGTGCCACACGGCTGTATTTATTTTTTATTTACATAAACAACAGTTCAGTTTAAAATATACAATAGTCTTTTGTACAATAAATAAAACATGAAGGAAACAAACGAGTTCAACATCTGTCAGAACAAAGAAAGTAAAACGAAAAGTGCACATATTGTTCATGATTTTTATCTGGATTTGAGCACTTTTGACTCACTTGTGATATTTAAAGGTTCTAATGTTTTTTTTTCTAATTCTTCCTTAGTTTGGTGGGAGGGCACCTGTGTTAAATATTTATCGTACTTTTACATTTGTGAAGTTGCAGTTTGTGAAGAAATTTTGAAAAATTAAAGTTTAAAATGACAGGAAGTAGTGCTGAGTTCTAAAATGGAATCCCTCTGTGATGTCATCAAAAAGTGCCACACAGTTGAAAATAACAGTTAACCCTCAACTGACACACTTTTCTGACAGTTTAAACCGTCATTCAACAAAAACAAAAAAGGTGTTATCAGGGATTGTAAATTGTCAAATCATAACTATTGTGTCATTTATGTGGATGTTGGCCCTTGTTTACAGTCTGGTTGCTATGGTAACAGTTGTAGAATTACCTCTGACTGTGTCATATTTGCTGCTCATGTTCAACAGGAAGTGACATCAGAATCAGAATTGGTTTATTGCCGTTGTCAGTGACCAAAATTTACAAACAAAGGAACTTGCTTCGGCGTGAAGTGCAACATAAAACAATGAATAAAATATATAAAATAGGCATGTATAAGATTAACCCCTAGTGTACACCAAGTCCGGTCCGGTTACGCCTGTCACACCAGCTCCGGTTCACTGCGGTCCGTTTTTGACCAAAGCCTCGTAGATTCTCGTGGTTTTGCGCGAGAAACACTCGTCAAACGTCGTGAAAGCAACAGACGCTGCAGTGTCCGGAAAAAATAGACTTCTAGGATTCTTTCCACAGACCTGCGCGGCCGCCGGACCCACGGCCCAGTGCTCCGAGGTCGGTGTGACAGCAACCATTGATTTTAAAGGTCCCATATTCTGCTCTTTCCCCCTTCACACAGTCTATTCTCAGGGCTTTGTTGATACATTTTCTCGTTGTGTAATATCCATAACATAACAGTTTACAAAAAACACCCATTTCTTGGACTGGCCCCCCTCCTGCAAAAGCAAACGGCTCACTCTGAGATCTGACCCCCCCGAACAGAGAGCAGGCTGCCTCCCCCGCCCAACCTGCGCGCCTCCTCCTCCCAACCCGTGCCGAAGCCTAGAGCGGAGATGGTGCACGCGCCATGTGCTCCGGTAAACAGCGATACACAAACACTGAATAAACATTTTCTGGTCCTGACGGTGCGTCGTGCTGAGTCCTACGTCCTGGATCTGACCTGGAGTTTGACGTGCTCCAGGGCCTCGACGACGGACGTGCCGTTTGGTAAATAACAAGCTAACTCTACGATCTGTCGTATCCATCGTGTAAGTACTGTGTAGCATTAGCATTAGCTGTTTTTATTCTTGCGGCTGCGCGCTTCCTGGAGGTGTGGCTTAAACACCGCGTCATCTTAGTGAGGAGCCCCCGTCTGCTGCTCAGCCGAGGGGGACGGAAAAGACAGTTCTCTAGTGAAAACATGAGAGAATCAATCAAAAAACCACTTTGGGCACAACATACGAGGCCCAAATAGCACTGGAGGAAGGTTAAAACCTCTGAAAAGTCCATTTAGCATGTTATGGGACCTTTAAGCACTTTCTAAGTCTTGGGGGAACCGCACAGGTTCCGAACCGGAGTCAGTGTGCATCAGGCTTAAGAATAAGATAAAATAAAATAAAGTACACAAAGATAGACTAAGACTATAAACAGAAATGTACAAACAGCTGGACAGTCAGTAGAGCAAATGTAGCAGTGCAAATAGCTCTTTTATAATATTGTTGTTAAAGTGGCAGGTGTTATAAACTTTATGGAAACAGTCAAACTGGGACAAACAGGACAAATGTTTAGTAAAATCTTAAATATAATCATGTTCACTACGTTTGAGTGAATTGTGACGTCTGACCCTGTCGTGCAGACTTTAGTGTCTTTTAATGCAGAAAGCCTGTAGTTACAGACGCCTTTCACGTTAGCGCCCGGCTAGTTCCGGTTAGCATAAAAAATTAAATCTGTTTGGGACTGAGCCGAGTCAAAATTAAATTTAAAAAGATGTGACGACGAAGAGTCAGTAACAGCTGGATAATCACTGCAACGAACCAAAGCCTTTAGGAACAATGTGAACAAAACCAACCAAAACCAAGTGTTTTTGTCTCAAAGCTAAAGGCTAACGCCAATGAGTGAAGGTTCTCAAAATGTTCTAATTCTGCCTTAGTTTGGTGGGAGGGCATCTGTGGCAAATATTTATCATAGTTTTACATTTGTGAAGTTACAGCAAACCAAACTGCAGTTCCATCTGTTGTCCCAGGCATGAATAACGTAAAATAGTGACTGGAATCATAAGTGGAGTAAATATATGTGAAAAAACCGTAACCTCCTAAACCGTAACCAAAACTTACAGTGGAACTTTGTACAATCTTGTTTCTATAAAAGCACACAGGACGATCCAGGGCGGCTGGGTCTGTGAGCGCCAACCCTAAAACACAACATCAACATTTATAGAGCCATGTCCTTTTACCACAGTCACACTCAGAAAGTATTGAAACATTGTTTGACAAAAGGCTGGAATCATTTAGTCAAAAATATAACATAATAACTGATAATCAATATGGATTCAGGAAAAACCGATCAACATATTTGGCAATAATTGAGACTGTAGAAGAAATAATAAATCTATTGACAACAATAAACACACAGCGGGAATCTTTATAGATTTGAAAAGCTTTTGACACCATGGATCATAATATTTTAGCAAATAAACTCAAAAGATACGGTACTAGAAGAGCAGCTTTACACTGGGTCAAAGGTTATCTTACAATCGAAAACAGTTTGTGAAAATTGGTGACTTCTTCGTGCTTGGACATTCCCTGTGGGTCCCACAGGGGTCAGTCCTGGGCCCCAGATTGTTTAATCTTTATATTAATGATCTGTGTAATGTTTCAAATTGTATAAAATATGTTCTGTTCTGGGGACAACCTAAATTAATCGTTGAAAGTGATTAATGTGGAAATGAAAAAAGTGCAAATAAGGTTTGATTCAAACAAATGAACACTACATTTGAGCAAAACCAAACTAATGATATTTGATAAACGTTGTAAACAAACAAAAGTTTGAGTTTAAATAGATGGAACCATTATTGAAAGAATACAAAAATGTAATTTCTTGGTGTAAATATTGATGAACATTTACACTGGAAAGATCATATTAAGTTTATAGAGAACAAACTGGCCAAAAACCTCTCAATAATGTATAAATCAAAATATGTTCTTGATCATAAATCATTGCATATATTATACTGCTCTCGCACGATATGACCATGTCTAAACTGTTGTGCTAAGATATGGGGAAAAAGTTTAAAAAAAAAAAAGTTTAAAATTGTACGGTTGCAAAAGACGACTTTTTTATCACTACATGGGGTTATCCTGACCGCACTAATATATTGTTCTTGAAATCAAAAATACTAAAGCTCAAGGACTTCATAGAATATCAAACTGCTCAAATGTAAAGCCCGCCCTCTTCATTAGATATGCAGGAACTTTAAAAAATCACAGGCTAAACCAGCCTGGTTCAAAAAAATTCACCCCCTCAGCGTTGTCACAGAGCCGTAAGCTAACGTTTGAGACCAAAGCCATATTTTGAGCCTTAGGCTCTAAAGTAGGTTTTCAAACGTCTAACTCCCCATTGACTTGCATTGAATAATTCTACTTCCGCAGCGGCCCCTAGTGGTCAGCAGAAGATTGCAAACATGGCAGCCTACAGTCGGCGGCTCAATTTGAGCGCGGTAGCCTCGCCCACTGGTTGTGCCTCTGTTGTCAGGGCTGCAGTGGCAGCGCCTGTGTTCTGTGTGGTTTGAGGCACGTCTGTTTTGTTTCGTTTAGTATGTCATGTCTCTTTTTATTTTGTCACCCGTTTCTGTTTATGGGCCTTTGTTTTGTTAGGCCTGTGTGACCCATGCATTCTGGGACTAACATATCGTCTGTATTTTGTTGTAGTTCTGTTAATTTACCTTTACACCCCTGTTCATTAAATTACATCTTTATTTAAACCTTTTCCCACCTTTGGTTTTTTTGTTACCTCCCCTTCCCTAGCTGAGCTGGGTTGTAACAATAACCATCAGATCTTCGTTATTCCAGTTCAAAAGCTGCAGTCACGATCTGTGTTTCCTTCAACTTACACATCGTCGTCTTTCTGAAACGCCATTGGAGAATCCTTTGAGTGTTTGGTCTCCAGTTTGGGATGTTCTGGAGGTGGATTCGACCTGAAACAGCAGAAAACTCCACATGATACTCGTCCCACAGTTTGAGAAACACTGCTTTATCCTGTTCATCGTGACCTGCCTGTTGTGGACACCATTTTGAGGACTGACCATCCAACAGACAGAATTGTCTGGGTGTTATTTTATTTTTTAACTAGGGATGCACGATTTAAATTTTTTCTTTAACCGTTTGTTGGAGCCCTTTGCGGTCAATAATCGTTAACCGGTTGCATTAACACAGCACTTTTTTGTTGTACTTTTTGTGACTGAGCGAGTTATTTTATAACTCTGAAAACGCAGAGCAGCGCGACAATAACTGGTCTTTAAACAGAGCACAACAGACTGAAAGAAAGCTCCAATAAACACTGTTTGTCGTTGTAATAATGAATAGAGCACTCTTTTTTTCAACATTCTGGAATGAACCGGGATCAAACCCACAAATAAATGTAAAAAATCAAGTGGAACAGGCTTGTTCCACTGATTCTGGCAGGACTTTCACTTTAAAGTTCCTGCACCTGTTTTTTACTGTTTTGAAACGTGAACGTAAATATTCATGAGTTTATGAGTACTAGTTCACCAGTTTCTGAGCCCAGAGTGTTACGGACGTCACAGTGAAGCTAACATTAGCATGCTAACGACGCACTTCCTGCTTCTCTCGTTGGATAAAACGTCATTTTCACCCAAATAGATGCTTTTACAATATATCTGTGCTGGGACAAAACTTATTTTACTTTATCACATGGAAAAAAGATCAGAAACATGGACTAGTTCAGTAAAAACCAGGTATAGCCCCTTTAATTCAAGTCCATAAAACTCATTTTTTAGTTAAATTAGCTTCAGTTTTAAAAGAGGAATTTTCAAAAAACCCCAAAATGCCCAAAATAGTGTCACTCAGAGCCTCAGACTCCAGCTTTATGCCATGGTCCAGTTGTGTCAGAACTCGGACAGATGTTTTCTCTGAGTTTCTGTGTCGTCAAGTCAAAAAAACTAAAAGTGTTTTGTGGTTGTGGCTTTGGCAGTGAATTTGTTCATCGTTTTGGCATCGGTTCCTCATCACACGGACTTAAACCTGTTCTGTTTGACAAGTTTATTTACAACCAGCACAACAAAAAACAACAAGTCACCCATGAGATATCAGACAAAACGACCTCACCCTGAAGCTCCTCCCCCTCCGTCTGGGGGACGTCCTTGGACCTCTGGGACTATTACAACCGTGATCTCAGGTCTGTGCACGAAACAAGACACAGAAGTCAAGAAAACACACAACGAATAATATGATCTGATTATTACAAAGGTCTAAATATGAGCCCTGGCTGGAGCTGCTTTGTGCTGCATAAAATAACTTTTCTCAGTCGCAGAAAAGTTTGTCAAGAACTGCAGGACGGTCCATAAATACTTAACGAGTGAGTTCTCTAACGAGCTCCTGTCTTTGTCAGAGAAATGCAGTAACTTTTGATTTTTCAGGACAATGAGGAAACTGGACTTACATTTTAAAGAAATGCCATCAATGCTGCTGTCGTTCAGTGAACAGTAAAGTGAACAGAACAGACTTTAAAGCTCACAAACGGACTTTTGTGAGCTTTAAAGGCAGAGGAGAGACAGGGACAGTGGAGCGCATGTTACAAAACACGTGCGTGGGCGGCGCGGTTTATATATGTACAAAGTTGTTTTTCTTTGTAAATATGTCTGGTGCAGCTTATACTCAGGAGAGCTCAATAGTCCGCATTTTACGGTAATATAATATAATATAATATAATATAATATAATATAACATAATAAACAAAACGCATGACATAAAAGTGCACTGACTGTGAGACGATAAATATATGTAGAATATGAATTCTGACTCACGTGTCTGCTCCTTTAAAAACATCGTCCATTGACATTTGACTCTTCAGAGCCTCTGGTCGACTGAAGGAGCAAAACAAAAGGTCAATTCACAAATTATAAAACGTGATTCAGAATTCTGTCAAATAAAGAGAAGGAACATGTCAGTGATTCAGGGACAGAGGAGCAAACCTTTTACAAACGTATTTCATTCAACACTTTCAGATCCTCAAACACTCAGGACTTGGGCCTGGTCAGTATTTGTTGGGCCGGGTCAGCACTTGAAAGGGCCTGGTCAGTATTTGGGCCGGGTCAGTACTTGGGCCGGGTAAGTATTTGTTGGGCCTGGTCAGTACTTGGGCTGGGTCAGTACTTGGGTCTGGTCAATATTTGTTGGGCCTGGTCAGTACTTGGGCCTGGTCAGTATTTGTTGGGCTTCTGGCTTCTTCAAACCAGGACCTACAGCACTGGGACGGTTTGCAGCCGAGTGTGAAGCAGCTGGGATGAGGATCAGCACCTCCAAATCCGAGGCCATGGTTCTCGACCGGAAAAAGGTGGCTTGCCCTCTCCGGGTGGGTGGGGAGTCCTTGCCTCAAGTGGAGGAGTTTAAGTATCTCGGGGTCTTGTTCACGAGTGAGGGAAGGATGGAGCGTCCTGACGGACCGGAGGCAGTGCGTGCGGCTGGGGAAGAATGTCTCAGAGACTCAGACTATCAACACAGGAACTCCACAGGGCTGTGTACTTTCTCCTCTGCTCTTCTCCCTGTGACACCAACTGCTGCAACTCCAGCCACGACTCTGTAAAACTGATCAAGTTTGCAGACGACACCACCCTCATCGGACTCATCTCGGACGGCGATGAGTCTGTCTACAGGAGGGAGGTGGACCGGCTGGTGTCCTGGTGCAGCGACAACAACCTGGAGCTCAACGCCCAGAAGACAGTGGAGATGATCGTGGACTTCAGGAAAGTCTCAGCCCCCCTGCCCCCCCTTGCCCTGACAGACTCTCCCATCACCACCGTGGACTCTTTCCGCTTCCTCGGCACCACCATCACTCAGGACCTCAAGTGGGAGCCGACCATCAGCTCCATCATCAAGAAGGCCCAGCAGAGGATGTACTTCCTGCGGCAGCTGAGGAAAGCCAAGCTGCCGGCGCAGATGATGGTGCAGTTCTACACGGCCATCATCGAGTCCATCCTCACCTCCTCCATCACCGTGTGGTACGCTGGAGCCACAACCAGGGACAAACAGAGACTACAGCGCATTGTGCGCTCTGCTGAGAAGGTGATCGGCTGCAGCCTTCCATCCGTCCAGGACCTGTACGTCTCCAGGACTCGGGGACGAGCAGGTCGGATCACAGCTGACTCTCACCCTGGACACGGACTACTTGAGCCACTCCCCTCGGGCAGGAGGCTACGGTCCATCCGGACCAGAACCTCCCGCCACAAGAACAGTTTCTTTCCCTCTGCCGTTGGACTCATGAACACTTTGTAACACCTGTCACTTTAACCATATATTATATAAGAACTGTCTATTTGCACTACCACATTCATCTGCCAACTGTACATTCTGTATATAGTCTATCTTAGTCTATTTTATTCTTAATTTTTATGCATGCCTTTTTATATATTTTTTATATTTTACTCATTGCTTTATGTTGCACCTACGCCGAAGCAAATTCCTATGTTTGTGAATTTCACTGACAATGGCAATAAACCGCTTCTGATTCTGATTCTGAGATTGACAGATCGGTGCAGCGTCTGCAGTGATGGGGCGCTGTATCGGACCGTTGTGGTGAAGAGAGAGCTGAGTCGAAAGACAAAGCTCTAGATTTACCGGTCAATCTACGTTCCTCCCTCACCTATGGTCATGAGCTCTGGGTAATGACCCAAAGGACGAGATCTTGGATACAAGCGTCGAAATGAGCTTCCTCTGCTGGGTGGCTGGGCGCTCCCTCAGAGACAGAGGAGCTCAGTCACACGGGGGGAGCTCGGAGTAGAGCCGCTGCTCCTCCACGTCGAGAGGAGCAGCTGAGGTGGCTCGGGCATCTGTTCTGGAGCCTCCTGGACGCCTCCCTCAGGAGGTGTTCTGGGCGTGTCCCACCGGGAGGCGGCCCCGGGGTAGACCCAGGACACGCTGGAGGGACTATGTCTCTCGGCTGGCCTGGGAACGCCTCGGGATTGTTGGGCCTGGTCAGTATTTGGGCCGGGTAAGTATTTGTTGGGCCTGGTCAGTACTTGGGCCGGGTCTGTACTTGGGCCTGGTCAGTATTTGGGTTTCTGGCTTTGAGACCTCACTCTAAGAAAATAAGTATTTCAACCACTGAACGTTTCAAACATAATATCATCATAAAAGTGCATTGACTGTGAGATGATAAATATATGTAGAATATGAATTCTGACTCACGTGTCTGGTCCTTTAAAATCATTGGGGAGGTCCATTGACCATTGACGCGTCTTAACCTCTGGTCGACTGAAGGAGCAAAACAAAAGGTCAATTCTTATCAAACGTGATTCAGAATTCTGTCAAATAAAGAGAAGGAACATGTCAGTGATTCAGGGACAGAGGAGCAAACCTTTTACAAACATATTTCATTCAACACTTTCAGATCCACAAACACTCAGGACTTGGGCCGGGTCAGTATTTGTTGGGCCGGGTCAGTATTTGTTGGGCCGGGTCAGTACTTGTTGGGCCGGGTCAGTGTTTGTTGGGCCGGGTCAGTACTTGTTGGGCCGGGTCAATACTGATAGTTTTCATGAATTGCTAATTTTATTGAAACAAGTGACACAAACAACATGAGTCTGAAAGAGGAAATATTCAGAATCTGGAATGTGATGATGTCAAGGACCAGTGTTTCCCATTTATGAATTGTATTTTACCATTAAATATCCAAAAGGAAAATGTCACAAATGTTGAGGTCAGTGACTGAACCAAAGACAAATCTGTCAGAATCAGCTTCATTCTACTGTCCCCATCTGTAAAACGACCCACAGAACGTCATGTGAGACCCAGCTTTATCATCATCATGAACTTTACTGGTCCATAGATTATTAAAAGACACTACACAGACAAACATACAAAAGGTCAATGATTATCATTTAACAGTGGTTTGTTTAGAGGGGACAGTGTTTGGAGGGGACAGTGTCTGGAGGACACTGTTTGGAGGACAGTGTTTGGAGGGGACAGTGTCTGGAGGACAGTGTTTGGAGGACAGTGTTTGGGGGACAGTGTTTGGAGGGGACAGTGTTTGGAGGACAGAGTTTGGGGGACAGTGTTTGGAGGGGACAGTGTTTGGAGGACAGTGTTTGGAGGGGACAGTGTTTGGAGGACAGTGTTTGGAGGGGACAGTGTTTGGAGGGGACAGTGTTTGGAGGGGACAGTGTTTGGGGGACAGTGTTTGGAGGACAGTGTTTGGAGGACAGTGTTTGGAGGGGACAGTGTTTGGACGGGACAGAAAGGTTAAATTGTGCATCTTTAAAGTGACTAAGAACGACCCTCTCATCATTTAAGACTTTTGCTTTGACTTACGAAGAGCTTGGCTTTTCAGAGGCCATTGGAGAATCCTTCGAGTGTCCTGTCTCTAGTTTTGGACGGTTTCCAGGTTCATGTTTTGATCTGAAACAGAATATTCAGTTTGTAACGTGAGACTTGTTCATTAAATTCCAATCGTGTCAAGAGCAGATCTCACGAGGACGAGGACACACTTCTGCAGATCTGACGCTGTCACAAAACAATCAACAGAACATCAGAACCAGACTGACATTTTCAAACACATCATCAGCAAATAAAAGGTTCATGACAGCCTTCTAACACTTGTTCTAAAACAATAGGCCATCAGTGAATCAGCTGCTCCACAGTGACAGGAGCTACAGCAACAACAGGACGTTCACAGGGACAATATCATAACAATAGATTAGTTTCAGGTGAATCTGAGCAGGGGAAACAAATAGTTTTACAAAGACAAACTCCAAAGACTCCTCCCTGTGGGCGGAGCTTTCACAGATCAGAGCAGCATAAGTCAGAGTTCTCAGTCCAGTTCTACTGATTGTAAATGACATCTGGACGGAAGTCAAACGTTTGAATTTTCAAGATTGCAGCATCTGGACTCCCCGGGAACCTACTCCAGGGTCCTGTTTGTGGACTTCAGCTCTGCATTCAACACCATCCTCCTGCTCTGCTCCAGGACAAGCTCTCTCAGCTCCACGTGCCTGACTCCATCTGCAGGTGGATCACTGACTTCCTGACGGACCGGAGGCAGTGCGTGCGGCTGGGGAAGAATGTCTCAGAGACTCGGACTATCAACACAGGAACTCCACAGGGCTGTGTACTTTCTCCTCTGCTCTTCTCCCTGTGACACCAACTGCTGCAACTCCAGCCACGACTCTGTAAAACTGATCAAGTTTGCAGACGACACCACCCTCATCGGACTCATCTCGGACGGCGATGAGTCTGTCTACAGGAGGGAGGTGGACCGGCTGGTGTCCTGGTGCAGCGACAACAACCTGGAGCTCAACGCCCAGAAGACAGTGGAGATGATCGTGGACTTCAGGAAAGTCTCAGCCCCCCTGCCCCCCCTTGCCCTGACAGACTCTCCCATCACCACCGTGGACTCTTTCCGCTTCCTCGGCACCACCATCACTCAGGACCTCAAGCGGGAGCCGACCATCAGCTCCATCATCAAGAAGGCCCAGCAGAGGATGTACTTCCTGCGGCAGCTGAGGAAAGCCAAGCTGCCGGCGCAGATGATGGTGCCGTTCTACACGGCCATGATCGAGTCCATCCTCACCTCCTCCATCATCGAGTCCATCCTCACCTCCTCCATCACCGTTTGGTCCATCCTCACCTCCTCCATCACCGTGTGGTCCATCCCCACCTCCTCCATCACCGTGTGGTCCATCCTCACCTCCTCCATCACCGTGTGGTCCATCCTCACCTCCTCCATCACCGTGTGGTCCATCCCCACCTCCTCCATCACCGTGTGGTCCATCCTCACCTCCTCCATCACCGTGTGGTCCATCCTCACCTCCTCCATCACCGTGTGGTCCATCCTCACCTCCTCCATCACCGTGTGGTCCATCCTCACCTCCTCCATCACCGTGTGGTCCATCCTCACCTCCTCCATCACCGTGTGCGCATTGTGCCTCTGCTGAGAAGGTGATCGACTGCAGCCTTCCATCTGTCCAGGACCTGTACGTCTCCAGGACTCGGGGACGAGTAGGTCGGATCACAACTGACCCCTCCCACCCTGGACATGGACTATTTGAGCCCCTCCCCTCGGGCAGGAGGGTACGGTCCATCCGGACCAGAACCTCCCGCCACAAGAACAGTTTCTTTCCCTCTGCCGTTGGACTCATGAACACTTTGTAACACCTGCCACTTTAATAATATATTATATAAGAACAATCTATTTGCTCTACTACATTTGCACATTGCACATTGCATCAGCCAACTGTACATTCTGTATATAGTCTCAGTCAGTCTATCTTAGTCTATTTTATTCTAATTTTATTTTATGCATGCCTTTTATATATATATTTTATTTTATCCATTGCTTTATGTTGCACCTACGCTGAAGCAAATTCCTATGTTTGTGAATTTCACTTACAATGGCAATAAACCGCTTTCTGATTCTGACAGTGTCCAGATGACGACCATTGAAACCTTTTCTACTGAACACTCCTGGACCAATCAGGGATTACATCGACTCTCTCCAATGGGACGTTCTTCCTTATTAGTGAAGCAGAAATGTAAAAAGATTTAAGAGTAAGTCTGCTCTTGTTGACTCACCCTGGATCCACACTCGGTCTGAAGACTTGAACCGGAGGAGCGTTTCCCGTCTGGATCACAGACTCTACCTTCACTTTAAACAGAGCTGGGTCTGGTAATGGAGGAGGAATCCTGAAACACAGAGTGTGTTTTATGACCAACGTCAGCACCATATTACTGTGGATCCACGCTGAGATTTAGAGGTCGAATTTGATCTTTTACCCAATTTATCATATGATCATAACACCATGACACGCACACAGTGGATACATTCACAAAATCCTATTATTTTCTTATTTCTGGATCTTTATGATGATTTAAATGACAAGAAAAGCACAAAATCTGATGCAAATGATCAAAATGTTTGTGGTTTGCATCTCATTTTAAAACTTTGTGACCCCAAAAGTCTGGAAAATATTCAGATTTTGAGTGCACTTGTAACTGCAGCCATTGTTTTTTAGCCTTGTACGAGTCGTCAGATGCGTTCTCCATTAACGCACCATTAAGCCAACGAATATATCAGTCTATTTAGAGAACAAAAGAGAGTTTTAGGTTGTGCAGGTAATGTTCAGAGTCAGTGGTGAGCGATGACATTTTCTCCTGTGAAAGCTCAGAACACTAAGACGTGAAAAAGCTGCCACAGTCTGACAACAAATATAAAATTCCAAAACACAGCTAAATATTTTGTTTGTATCTGACATCTCAAAAAAGAAAGTCAAGGAAACAGTTATATAAAAATTTTCAGATCCACCTGCAGCTCACATTTGTTACTGACACAGACTTTGGATCGCACACAGTTGAACTCATGAATTAAATTCATTCATTAATTTTCAACCGCTTATTCCCATTAGGGGTCGCGGGTGACTGGAGCCTATCCCAGTGACTTTGGGCCTTAGGCGGGGTACACCCTGGACAGTGGCCACTCGTCGCAGCAAACACAGAGACAGACAAGGACAGACAACCATTCACTCTCACATTCATTCACTATGGGCAATTTAGAGTTGTCAATTAACCTACACAGTCATGTCTTTGGACGGTGGGAGGAGCCGGAGAACCCGGAGAGAACCCACGGTAACACGGGGAGGACATGCAGACTCCACCCAGAGAGAGCATGTGATGTTGGTGGTGCGGGATTCGAACCCACGATCTCCTTATTGGGAGGCAGAAGCTCTAGCCGCTCTGCCACCGTGCACTCCTCATGAATTAAATCATGTTCTTTGTTCTTGTCCACCTGAAATCTGACATTGTTGACTTACTCTGAACACTCATCTCCTCCGGATTCTAGACCAGGACCAGGACCAGAACCAGGACCAAGGATCTTCGTTTCTTGGATTACTGGTAATGTTGTAGAAAACCTAAACACAGTAAAATTGTAGTCTGTTCAGTGGCGGTTCTAGGAATTTGGAGCCCCAAGGTAAAATGAAGTCCAGGCCTCGTCATGAAGTGTGATGCAGACATGCAGAAACAGGGCAGCAAGAGGAGGGAGGCGGCCGGTGAGGCGGCCGCAGAGGACGACAGAAGAGCTGAGAGCGAACCTAAACAAACCCTTTACATTTCCGTGTTTGAGACTTCGCTTCAAAGAGATGGAACATGTCAGTGATTCAGGGACAGAGGAGCAAACCTTTTACAAACCTTTTGGAGGACAGTGTTTGGAGGACAGTGTTTGGAGGACAGTGTTTGGAGGACAGTGTTTGGAGGACAGTGTTTGGAGGACAGTGTTTGGAGGACAGTGTTTGGAGGACAGTGTTTAGAGGGACAGAAAGGTTAAATAGTGCACCTTTAACGTGACTAAGAACGACCCTCTCATTATTTAAGACTTTTGCTTTGACTTACGAAGAGCTCGGCTTTTGGGAGGCCATTGGAGAATCCTTCGAGTGTCCTGTCTCTAGTTTTGGACGGTCTCCAGGTTCATGTTTTGATCTGAAACAGAAGATTCAGTTTGTAACTCGTCAAGAGCAGCTCTCACCCTGAAGCTGTGACGAGGACACACTTCTGCAGATCTGACGCTGTCACAGAACAATCAACAGAACATCAGAACCAGACTGACATTTTCAAACACATCATCAGCAAATAAAAGGTTGAACTATTACGACTGAAAGTGTTTATTTTATATTATTATTCTGATTACATAATGCCTCTGTGAACTGCATTTACAGCAGCACCAGCCGCCCACAGCATAAGGCCTGTCTTTATGATAAAGGTTTTTGTTTTTAAAGAGTCTGTTTAGTCCAGATAACAATTATGAAAATACAGCAACAATTATTTTTTTGTCATCTGGACACTGTTTTGAATATTAAGACGTTTCGATTTCCATCTGAAAGTCATTTTCAATCAGTAGAACTCTGACTTGTGATCTGTGAAAGCTCCGCCCACTGGGCGGAGTCACTGATAATGGTTTGTCTTTGTAAAACTATTTGTTTACCCTGCTCAGTTTCACCTGAAACTAATGTTTTGTTATTATGTTAGTCCTGTGACCATCCTATTGTTCACTGTTAGCATATGATTGGCATATGATTGGCCTATTGTTTTAGACCAAGTGTAAGTAGGCCGTCATAAACCTTTGTTGAATCTTGGGGCCACAAACCACTCGTTTGAAAGAGGAGTAAAGGAATTCTCTCTTTTTTGTGAAAAGAGAGAGTCCCTCTCTAAACAGAAATGATGGTTTATTTAATTCAAATCAGTGACAGCCTCTAACAGCCTGCTCTAAATCAAGAGATCAGTCTCAGCTAATCAGCTGCAAACAGTGACAGGAGCCACAGTGAACAATAGGATGTTCACAGGGTCAACAAATAGTTGACAGACATAAAAGACAGACCTTTATCAGTGACTCCTCCCAGTGGGCGTGGCTTTCACAGATCAGGGCAGAGCTGTCAGACCAGTTCTACTGATTCAAACTGAGTCAAAACAGTGTCCAGATGACGACCATTGAAACCTTTTCTACTGAACAGTCCTGGGCCAATCAGGGATTACATCGACTCTCTCCCATGGGACGTTCTTCCTTATTAGTGAAGCAGAAATGTCAAATGATAATGTAAGATTAATTGCTCTTTTAAGTGCTCTTCGAGGATCCATGGAATAAAGTCTAAAAATGCATTGGAGAGAAAATCCGAGTCACTGATGAAAACCCTTCAATGTCACCGGGACACACCGGCGTTTGGACCCCTCCAGGGCTCATCAGGGCGATCAAGGCAATACAAACAAATAAAACAGTAACACTGTCCAGTTTTAAAGTAATGTCCCTTATTTATCGTTAGAGGAAGACTGTGAGGTGTATTCTTTAGCTTTTACTGTAGATTTTAAAACTAAATAAGAAAACTGTTATATTTTCTTGAAATAACCTTCATATTGTTACATATTCAGAGGTTGCACTTATCTCAAAAACAAGTTACTTTTTTATCTTGATTAAAGACAATAAATCTTAGTTTTATGACATTTCAAGTGTGCAGACCTGAAGGCTGTTATGGGAGAGTGATTCTCAGTTTGAGATGAGGACATTACTCAGACTCTGCTCTTTACATGTGGATTTATCTGAAACCAAACACTAACAAATCAAAGACATTGCGAACCTTAAACCTGTCTGTTCAGACGAAGTCGCAGTTGCAGAATATAATTTATCCACGTTTACTTCCTCGTTCAAAATCATACAGAGTTGTTTTCTTTTCCTCAACTTTAGTTTGCACTTTATCTAAAGACGGTCAGATCTGCGCGGAGCCAACAGCACACAGGACTTTAAACCCACAAACACCGTAAATCCCGGTTATTAAAGTGAATTATTACCTTTTTATAGAGTCTCCTTCGGCGGCAAAAGTGAAACTGATAAATGGGAGCAGCAGGTAATGCGTGGGTGAAGTTAAAACAATCACAAACTGTTTGCAGATTATTTTATTCATTACTTTATCATTATTTTATTCATTACACGAAAATGTAATTTGCCAAAAACAGATGGGGTTTAAGGTAAAAAAGGAAACTTTTTTTTTAGAAGAGTTCATAATAATTCATAATAGAGCTGTTGCTGTATTTATTTATTTATTTATTTAGTATTGAATTAATACACCTTTACGTCCTATTTCATTTAATTTAATAATAAAACATTGTGAGAAGTATTTATTTTATTTTATTTATTTTTTTTTGGCAACGCATACTGCTTTTAAAATAACCTTCACACAAAAACTGAAATCTGTACAATGTATCACACAAATTCAAGAAATACAAGAAATACGTTTTACACCAAATAATCTGATTTTATTTTATTTTATTGTTATTTAAGTAATAAAGAATAAAGTTTATTTATTTTTTAATGTGATGATAAAGTTGTTTTATTCTGTTTTATTTTAATATTCTGTATTGAATTAATGAACTTGCACTTCGCAGATTTTATCATATACTTTTTCAAAAACTCAACAGTATTTTATCAGAAATTTCAGAAAATTAAAAGAATTTTTCATTTTAGCAAAATATTTTACTTTACCTTTCTTTAAAATACGCTAAAAACCGAAAACTCTACTTTTCCTGTCGTTAAATTATAAAAACAAACGCCAAATAATGTGAGTTTATAATATTTTTCAGTAAACACGTCCCTTCTCTTTGCTGATTGGCGCTCGACTGTCACGTGTTCCGTTCGGCCAATCAGGAGGCAGGAGGCGCGTCCCTGCCGTAAACAGATCCGTGCACTGGGCTTTTCTCACTTTTTGCTCCTTTTCTGCTGCTTTTTATCCACTCCTGCCTAACTAAACAACCCGCGCTCCTTCTTTCACCTCCCGACTGCTTTTAGCTCTTCGAAACCGCGTATTTCCGTCGTTTAATCCGCGGAAATCTTCCTTTTGTCCCGTTTTTGTGAAGGCATTTTTAATTGATCTGTGAAATGGCGTATCCGGGATTTGGCGCAGCCCCAGGTGGATTTCCAGGCGCGGTAAGAAAGATAAAAAATTGTAAATAATCATCTTAAACTGGATTAAAGTAAAGGTTGCAGCACGTATTTGTAATTTCCTGTGTTTCAATGGCGTAGTAATCCCGGAAGTTGGCAGGAAGTGAAGGTTTACGCCCCAAAAATGTGTATCCTGGGACTTTAACCTGCTACAAACTTGTAATAGCAAAAGTTGAGCTTTAAAACAGGCTTTTTTATATAAAATGCTAGCTTTAGATTGTTAATTTAGTTTGAAATTAACCCAAGACAAGATGGAAAACCTTAAAACAGACTTTATGTGTGCATTAAATTTGTAAATAAAGCAACATGGAATTCACATAAATGTTAAAGTGCTCATGACAGGTTTTTTTGATTTTCTAATTGTGACTTTATTCCGTGAATTAATACAGCTTGTAAATATAAATGATAGTTTTACACCAATCAGGTCGCTGTTTGTGGAGAAAAGTTGAAAAATCTGTTGAAAATATTACAGGAAGTAAACAAACTGATGACATCACACTGGAGAGTCAAAGGTTATGCATAATTTACACAAAATAAACTACTTTTTTGACATTTTAAACGCTGATTCAACATTTCCTTAAGTTTGTTCCAAACTTTATTCTGTGGAAGAACAGTTTTAAACTCTTTATACTTCTCTTTCTCTCATTAAGACCAAAGGTGCGTTTAAACTTCTCTCATTTGTGGACAAGTTGAATATCTAAAAAAAAATGTTCTGTATATTTATTTTGAGATAATGTGCCCCATTTGCTTTGTTTTTAGTTAATTAGCTTTAAACAGTTTTTGTTTGTTTTTAATTTCCCTGTATTAATGTAATTGAACCCATGTTTTAATATATTTTTGTCTTGTACGGGACCTGATTTGTTTGCACTTTGTTAATAATAATATATATTAAAAATAACTAAATAAAACATCGATTCAACAAAATAAAGATGTCGACCTGTATTTTTCTTTGTCAAATAAAAAAAATCCTTGACATTAGAGGCGTTTTGGTCCAATGTACAGGATGTGTCTTGTGTGATGTCATCATTTACAACCAGGAAGTGAAATTAAAAACTTTTAAAAATTGCTAAACTGGAGTGAAATATGTAAAGATTTTAGCAGAATTAGTTTTTATCTTAATTGCGTTTTAGTTAAATGAGTCCAACCTGTCAAAGGCCCTTTAAGTTAAATCTAAATCTTAAATGTAAATGCACTTAAATTGTCTTAATTTTATCTCATAAAACTTTGATTTAGATGATCATTAGTTATTTAAAAGTTGTAGTTCTTTATTAATGACTACATACAAATTTAATAACACTTTTTATTGTACATTTTTAATAATGTTAATAATGCATCGCTGTGTTATCACTTTCAGCACTTTAAAATATCAGATTTTGTGCTTTATTTAACATTTTGTCCTTTAAATTTCATAAACTTCAATTATAAATCAGACATTCTCCAAATACTGTTCGACTTTTATTTGAGTTGTTCTTTTTACTCAAATAAATAGCTCTTACTGGAGTACATTTTGAGACAGATGGACTTTCCCCGCTGTGGAGTTATTTTATCTTATCTTCCTCTAACCGTCTCTGCAATAAAAACATATTACTGTTTTCTTCGAAACAAGACGGTGTTTATTCTACGATTATTATCTTCTCTTCTATTTCCTTTTCTTTTGGTGTTATACATTTGTAGAGTTAATTTGCAAAAACAGACAAGTGCCATTTGAAAACATAATAAGATGTTTACTGTTTGTTAATGTTTTCTCATTTACAACAATTAAAATATTATTCCCTCCTTGATGAAATCCACTGGACATAATTTTGGCATACTTTTTGTTTTTTTGTCAGTTTTTTTGTTTGTTTTTTCGACCGATTAATCGACTAAAAAGTACCAGGAAATATAGATTTATATAAATTAGATTAAACTCATGATTCACTCCAAAATCTTCAGCTAACTCACTCCATATATTCACCTTTTTTTGTCGTATAAATCCTTTTAATTGAAATAAAACAATTAGTTGATTAAAAAAAAAATCAACTAAAAGACTACAGCCCTATGTTTATGTAATTTACCTTTTCATTTGTTTATTGAACATGCTGTAGTTGTAGATGTTGTTTGCCCAAGTTTAAATTAGAGCTGCAAGGATTGATGAAAATAGAACAATAGTTTCCTTGTTTGTCTGGACTAAACACACAAACAAACTGTAAAACACGCACGAAAAGACCTTTTGTAACAAAGACAGTGTCATTATTAAATCAAAATGTCAAATAATACACTTTATCCCTGAATATTTCCTGCTAAAAGACTTCAGTCCAAGATTTCAACCTTTTATTTGGTTAAAATGTGTTTAAAAGGCACAGTGTTCAATAGAAATAATAGTTTGACTGTCGTTAGTTGCCGCTGTAATAAAAACATTTCTCCTTTTTCTTAAACATTTGTTTATTAAACTACATGAAATTACATTATGTTGTAAGTTGTCCACATTGTTTAATTGAGTTTTAATTTAAATTGTCTAATTGTAAAGAACTTGGAGCGCTCAGTGTTCTGAAACTGCTTCTGTTTTACAACTTCAAGGCACTAAAGGCAAAGTAATACTTTTTTTTTTTTAGTTCTTACATCAGTTTTCTTTGTTTTATTATTTAATTTAATCCACTTCATCCATAGATTTCTCTGAGACATTGTTTTCTCCAAATACATTCTTGTCCCACAAAGACATAAAGATAAAGATTCGACAGAACAGACGGACAGAAGGATTTGACTAAAACTGACAAAAACGTGACTAAAACTGACAAAAACACAACTAAATGCAACAAAAACGTGACAAAAAGCGTAACTAAAAAAAAAAAAAATAAAACATCGCCTGAAAGCGACAAAAACTTAAAGTGACAAAAAACACAACTAAAAGCAACAAAAACACATCAAAGAGCAACAAAAACATGACAAAAATGACTAACAGTGGCTCAAAGACCTTTTCTTCAAATGCATTTTTGTCCCTCGAGACATAAAGATCAGCCTTAAAGTAGATCCTACACCAAACTGTACAATCTGGACTCAACAGGATTTAGACCAAACGAACAGAAGGATTTGTTCACATCTGATTTTAAAGCTGATTTATTAAAGTTTTAAGTTTGAAAATTGAGGCAAAATCTGAATTTTAGCGCCAACAGTCAGATCAAACAGTCAAACTAAATAAGAAATTCAAAATCCCATCAATAATCAAGTTTTTCGTTACTATTATGTGAATAAAATCAATGAACAAAGAAATTTAAACCTGGTTCTGTCCATTTTTTAGATTTAAATGTCCCAAATATTAGTATTTTTGGACGTTTTTTCACATAAAATGCTTTATTTCTACATGAAAACATGACATGATGAAAAACTTACAATACATTATTTTTCTTACATTTATGTGACTAAACTACAGGAGAAGTTTAACATTAACATCTTTAACATTTTTACATTTTTTACAGTAAAAGCAGATTTTTAATCCTGAGGCGTCACAAAAAGACGTTTAGTAATTCCAACTTTGTGGCTGTGGGACGTCGCTAAAAGGAACTAAAATCTGACTGAAAAGACAAAAATGCAACCCAAAAGAAATAAAATGTGACTAAAAGCGACAAAAATGCAACAACAAAACAACAAAAACGCAACTAAAGTGACAAAACGTGACTAAAAGACTCAAAAAGCAACAAAAACACAACAAAACTGTCAAAAATGTGACTTTGAGTGACAAAAACGTAACTAAAAGCAGTGTTGATAAACAGGAAACAGCAGTTGCTAACGGACTTGACCAAAAGTTACAAAAAATTTGATCAAAAGTGACAAAAACTTGACTACTAGCGACAAAAATATGACTAAAAACATAAAAAATGTGACTAAAAGCAACAAAAACTTGACTACAAGCGACAAAAACGTGACTAAAAATGCATTACATAATTCCAAGTTTGTGGCTGTGGGACGTGGCTAAAAGGAACTAAAATCTGACTGAAAAGGCAAAAATGCAACCCTAAAGAAATAAAAATGTGACTAAAAGCGACAAAAAGCAACAAAAACACAACAAAACTGTTAAAAATGTGACTTTAAGTGACAAAAACGTAACTAACAGCAGCAAAAATGTGACAATCAGTGATAATTGAGTCACTTTTTTTGCGTTGATAAACAGGAAACAGCATTTGCTAACGGACTTTATTCCTGTTTCACCTGCAGCGTTTCACTTTAATAAAATTGCGCTGTCAAAAAAGTGAATAAATGTTAAAACCAGGAGTAATTTCTGTATATTTTTTCTATTAGCAGCAACAGGATCCTCTGTACGGATACTTCGCTTCAGTGGCCGGACAGGTACATCACACAAGAACAGAAATATCACGCAGTTATTCACTTAAGCCTGATTTTTATTTGTTTTTCTGGTGTTTTGCGCTTCAGGACGGACAGATCTCTGCAGACGAGCTCCAGCGCTGTCTCACCAGCTCAGGGATCTCCGGCTCCTACAACCGTAAGACGCTTCATCAGACAAACTCAAACCAAATCTAAATGGGTTAAACCAGATTTTTTTAAAACACTGAATGACTCTGGAGAATAAAGCAACTGAAATAGACAAAAATGATTGCGATTAAGGCTTTTAAAGGACAAATATTATGCATTATTTGTTCTGTTATTGACCTTTAAAGGGCAAATATGACGCAGAATTGACTTTTTTTTTTAGCTTTTAACCATGTTCTAACTAGAGCTGAAACAAATTAATGGATTAATCGCAACTAATCGATTACTGAGACAATCGTAATCTCTAATTTAATAATCGAATAATCGTTATCTGGATTATACACGAAACTCAAAGCATGCCATGTGCTCAGAAAAGAGGTTTTATCACTCGTACAGATCAGGAATTACATCAAGACAACTAAGAAAACCATTTTTTAATTTATTTATTTTAGTCATCGTTGCAAAAACACACCTGGAGTTAAATTTAGCTTCGTTCTCGCTGTTTTGAGGAATCCTGGTCAGAAAATCCTCTCCCTACGACCGTGTTCTGACGTAGATGATGCTGACGTCATTTATCCCAGAATCCTTTGCTGTTTTAAAGGGGCTGTACCTGATTTTTACTGTTGTGAAAAACTGTTGTGTTCCCGATTTATTGCGTATAATAAAGTCAAATCTGTGTTGCTCCAGCTCGGATGTTTTGTAAAAGCTTCTGTTCGGGTGAAAATGAGACACTGCACTTTCTTTGCATCTGACGCTCTGGGCACAGAAAGTCGTGAAAAGTGCTCCTAAACTTCTCGCAGTGAATATTTATGATGCACATACTAATTTATAGCATTTAGATATTTATTTGAAGTATCAATACAAAAAACAGGACAACATTTGACCTTTACTGAACAGTTTTAACGTGATCTTAAACATTATCAGAACCACAGAAAAGTGTTATTTAAAGGACAAATATTCTGCTGCAGTGACTTTTTCTCTCTTTAAACCTGGTTCTAAAAATGTTCTTCATCAAAAACACACCTGGAGTAGCGTTCAGCTGCATTCACGCTGTTTTGAGGAATGTTTATTAGAAAATCCTCTCCCTCCGAGCGTCAAACACACTTCCTGTTGAACTTCCGGGATTTTCGGACGCTTTTTCAGACTCTTACGTCATTTATCAGAGAATCTTCTGCTGTTTTTAGTCCTTAAATCATCATCGTTAAACTCGTTCTGAGCATTTCTGCCTCTAAACACGATAACTGCTGCAGCAAATCCACACAATGGCTTCTTTTCAGCGCTACTGTATTGTGTATAGTGCTGGCGCCATCTGCTGGATGCACTCAGTAAGTGTCATTTCATAATGACTGATCACACAGGGCAGAGAATGAATGTTTTAAAACATGAGATGCAAATTTAAGGCACTCAAGAGCAGGTTTAAAGGAGAATAACAATATGAAAAATGCAGAATATTTTCCTTTAATGTTGAAAACTACATTCAGTTGAAAGCCAGTCTCTGTTTGTTGTTGTTTGAGGTGTGACTGCACAATTTCCGGCTCAAATGATTGTAAATCCTGCTGAGAAATCTTTATTGTTCCTGATAATTGGACCGTGGAATTACTTTTAGATCCAAAAGTCAATGATCAGCTCGTGTTCTGAAGGCGGGAAAAAAGAAAGTTAAAACCAAACGTAGAAACATTAACCAGAGAGAAATACGTTAAGGATTATATGTTTTTATTGCAATGAAATAGTTTAATTTGTACACAATTTATGCAGGTTACTTTAGATTTACTTTCCATTTCCTTTCTTGCACGTATCTGTTCTTTTCCTTTGCGAACTCACTGCAGCTTTTGTATCTGATTTCCAAACAATTTAAGTAATTTAAGGGGAAAATATTCAGCATTTTTAGTGCCAAATTTTCTCTTATGTTTTAAAACAAAAATATTATTCTGTGACCTGTGTTATCTGTCACAATGAAATGACACTGAGTGCATCCAGCCAGCAGATGGCGTCAGCACTATACACAATCTAGTGAAGTTAGTGCTGAAAAGACATAATTTTGTGAATTTGCTGCAGCAGTTATCGTGTTTAGAGGCAGAAATGCTCAGAACGAGTTTAGTGATGATTTAAGGACTAAAAACAGCAGAAGATTCTCAGATAAATGACGTATGAAGTCTGAAAATACGTCAGAAAATCCTAGAAGTTCAGCAGGAAGTGTGTTTGACGCTCGGAAGGGGAGGATTTTCTAATAAACATTCCTCAAAACAGCGTGAATGCAACTGAGCGCTACTCCAGGTGTGTTTTTGATGAAGAACTTTGTTAGAACAGGATTAAAGAGACAAAAAGTCACTGTGGCAGAATCTGTGTGATTTAAAACAAAAAACAGTTGTGCATTTGTTAAATGTGAAGCGACCGTCTCTACACTTTATCCGATTAAGACGCGTTTAAAGTCCACATGAAGGTTCTTTTTCTAATTCCATCTTAGTTTGGTGGGAGGGCGCCTGTGGTAAATATTTATCATAATTTTACATTTGTGGAGTTGCAGTTTGTGAAGAAATATGAAAAATAAAATGAAAAATAAAACTTTAAAGTGACAGGAAGTAGAGCCGAGTTCTAAAACCGACGCGCAAAAAGCGTCGCGCCGTTGAAAACACAGAGACGGTTAACGCTCGACTGACACAATTTTCTGACAGTTTAAACCGTCATTCGACAAAATAAAGAGTTATCAGGTGTTATTATTTGTCAAATCATAACTATTGTATAATGTATGTGGATGTTGGCCCTTGTTTACAGTCTGGTTGCTATGGTAACAGTTGTAGAATTACCTCTAACTGTGTCATATTTGTGCTCGTGTTCAACCAGGAAGTGACATTATAAACTTTACACAAACTGACAAACAAAAAGCGACAAAAACGTGACTAAACACAACAGAAACGCAACTGAAAGTGACATAACTGAGACAAAAACACAACTAAAAGCAACAAAAACTCAACTGTAAATGACAAAAAATTGTTGTCAGGGATTATTATTCGTCAAAAATGCATTACACGTTGGCTTTGGATAATGTTGATGTTGATTTTGACCTGGAAACATTTTATTTTGGGTCTTGACAAAGTGAGTGCCGTGCGTCGATAAACAGGAAACGGCTGTTGCTAACGTGCTTTGCTAGCTTTGTTTTGCTAAGTCTGTGGGTGGTGGGAAAGCAACAAAAACTCAACTGTAAGTGACAAAAAATTGTTATCAGGGATTATTATTTGTCAGATCATAACTATTGTGTAATGTATGTGGACGTTGGCCCTTGTTTACAGTCTGGTTGCTATGGTAACAGTTGTAGAATTACCTCTAACTATGTCATATTTGTGCTCGTGTCCAACCAGGAAGTGACATTATAAACTTTATACAAACTGACAAACAAAAAGCGACAAAAACTTGACTAAAACTGACAAAAACGTGACTAAACACAAAAAAAACGCAACTGAAAGTGACATAACTGAGACAAAAAGAGACAAAAACTCAACTAAAGAGACAAAAACTCGACTTAAAGAGACAAAGACACAACTAAAAGCAACAAAAACTCAACTGTAAGTGACAAAAAATTGTTGTCAGGGATTATTATTTGTCAGATCATAACTATTGTGTAATGTATGTGGACGTTGGCCCTTGTTTACAGTCTGGTTGCTATGGTAACAGTTGTAGAATTACCTCTAACTGTGTCATATTTGTGCTCATGTTCAACCAGGAAGTGACATTATAAACTGTACACAAACTGACAAACAAAAAGCAACGAAAACGTGACTAAACACAACAAAAATGCAACTGAAAGTGACATAAGTGAGACAAAAAGAAACAAAAACTCAACCAAAGAGACAAAAACTCGACTGTAAGTGACAAAAATTGTTGTCAGGGATTATTATTTGTCAGTTCTAACTATTGTGTAATGTATGTGGACGTTGGCCCTTGTTTACAGCCTGGTTGCTATGGTAACAGCTGTAGAATTACCTCTAACTGTGTCATATTTGCGCTCATGTTCAACCAGGAAGTGACATCATAAACTTTACACAAAAGTGGAGACAAAAGGCAAAATGTTTAGTCAAATCCTGAATAAAATCATGTCCAGTACGTTTTAGTGACGTCTAAAGTGTCAGAGAGACTTTAAGTTGTTTTATTATTTAGATGAAGTTGTTTTATATTCAACCTAATTATTATTCTGTTCTTTTCTTCCCACAGCTTTCAACCTGGAGACGTGCCGGCTCATGATCAACATGTTGGACGTATCCTTCTGCCGTTTAAATATCACTCGAACAATAAAGCGCGAAGAGTTTCAGGGAGAAGTTCAAACACGCAGCTTCGAGTTTAATGTAAACTGTGAGTCATAGATTTAATGGAGTTTGTGCACAAGACGTCACAACATTCTGGATTTAATCAGTGAGCGGCAAAAACGCAAAGAGTCGATGGTGAGGGGCGACATTTTCTGCAGTAAAAGCAGATTTTTAATCCTGAGACGTCACAAAAAGACGTTTAGTAATTCCACGTTTGTGGCCGTGGGACGTGGCTAAAAGGAACTAAAATCTGACTGAAAAGACAAAAATGCAACCCAAAAGAAATAAAAATGTGACTAAAAGCGACAAAAATGCAACAACAAAACAACAAAAATGTGACAAAACATGACTAAAAGACTCAAAAAGCAACAAAAACACAACAAAATTGTCAAAAATGTGACTTTAAGTGACAAAAACGTAACTAACAGCAGCAATGTGTGACCATTAGTGATAATTGAGTCACTTTTTTTGCGTTGATAAACAGGAAATAGCATTTGCTAACGGAATTGACTAAAAGTTACAAAAAATGTGATCAAAAAGCGACAAAACTTGACTAATAGCGACAAAAATGTGACTAAAAACATCAAAAACGTGACTAAAAGTGACAGAAATGCAACAACAAAACAACAAAAATGCAAATAAAGTGACAAAATGTGACTTAAAGACTCAAAAAGGAAAGGAATAGCGTCAACAAAGCAACAAAAACACGACAAAAGCGTCAAAAACATGACTTTAAGTGACGAAAAGGTAACTAAAAAACAGTGTTGATAAACAGGAAACAGCATTTGCTAACTTTTTTTTTAGGTTTTTAATTCTATTTCTTGTTGTAAATGATGACATCACTCTACAAAAGAAGAAGGAACCATACTATAGTGCACCAAAACTCAGATTTTTTCATTTGACAAATAAAAAAACATGTGACTCCTTTTATTTTGTTGAATCAATGTTTAAAGGACGTAAATTATGCGTAACCGTTTGTTTCCTACCTGTAATTGTCAACAGATTTTTTAACTTTTCTCCACAAACAGTGACCCGATTGGTGTAAAACTATCATTTATATTTACAAGAGGCACTGAATAAAGTCAAAATTCAGGTCAGTCAGGTCATAAAAACATACGCACTTTAATTTGAGCAAAACAAAAGCTCCCCGGACAAAAATTTGATATAAAAAAAGAAGCAAAGAAACACATTTTATCAGTTTGTGCTGCCTATAATTCTAAACCTCAAGTGGAGTTCAAGTTGAGGAGCATTTTTCAAACAAAAGAATGTCTGTGTAACCTTTGTACTTTAATGAGAGGTTGCACTGAACCGGTTTGTAGAGCTGAACGTTTTGTTAATGGTTCAGAGACTATAGAAAAAGAGCGAGCCGAGGCTGGTCCTTTAAATCCATGCTGGTTCACTTTAGAGCGCTTTGGGACGGTTCTGTTAATGTGGGCCGTGTTTGCTGCTCAGGGCCTCGTCACCCAAACGTACTGGACTCGTGTGCTCTTCATAAATCAAATCTAAATCATACTTGAATGAGGATTTTTAATTCTGAGGCGGATGTAAGCAGTTCACAAAAAGACATTTGGTAATTCCAAGTTTGTGGCTGTGGGATGTGGTTAAAAGGAACTAAAATCTGACTGAAAAGACAAAAATGCAACCCAAAAGAAATAAAAGTGACTAAGTGACTAAAAGTGATAAAAATGCAACAACAAAACAACGAAAACGCAACTAAAGTGACAAAACTTGACTAAAAGACTCAAAAAGCAACAAAAACACGACAAAACTGTCAAAAATGTGACTTTAAGTGACAAAAACCTAACTAAAAGCAGCAAAAATGTGACAATCAGTGATAATTGAGTCACTTTTTTTTGCGTTGAGCATTTGATAACGGACTTGACTAAAAGTTACAAAAATGTGCTCAAAAGCGACAATAACTTGACTACTAGCGCCAAAAATGTGACTAAAACCATCAAAAACGTGACTAAAAGTGACAGAAATGCAACAACAAAACAACAAAAATGCAACTAAAGTGACAAAATGTGACTAAAAGCGACAAAAATACGACAACAAAACAACAAAACATGACTACAAGACTCAAAAAGCAACAAAAACACAATAAAACTGTCAAAAATGTGATTTTAAGTGACAAAAATGTAATTAAAAGCAACAAAAATGTGACAATCAGTGATAATTGAGTCACTTTTTTTGCTGATTAGTTGAGCAGTTCAGATTTCAGTCTTCTCTCAACGTTAACGCTCCTGGACGGGTTTACAGTGTGCACTTATGAACTAATTCTTACATTAAACATCTAAATCCAACATAAATCTAAATGCACACTTTTACTGTCAGATAATAGACCCTTTAAATTGCTAATGCTATTTAAAATTCCAGAATGGAGGCAAAATGAAGCAAAAAGGCAACAAACTAGAATTTCCAGGTTAGAAATGCCAGATAGTTTGCTTTTCTATTACAGAGGAAACACAATATACTATTTTCTAGCTTTGAAATAGTATTTGAGCTTCACAAAAAGTATAATTTATCTCAAAGCATGTACTATATCTATAGATAAAATGTGGGCTCAACATTTCTGTCATTATTTGTCCAGTAAACTCTACAAATCTGGATTTTTCCTTCATCAAAAAGGCCAAGAATTTATCATTATCTCCTATAACATAAGCAAATCATGTAAAACACAATAATAAATGTGTTTAAAGCAGCTCTGGTGTCACTCACATGTGTCTGAGGCTTTTACTTTTCCAAAATGTTCATATTTTGTGATAATCTGAAGTTAATCTCATGTTCCACTTCACTTTTCCGGAATTTAGAATGTTTTTGTTCACAAACCTTTACGGGGTCAATGGGCCTATATTGTTCCAAATTGTTCATCGCTATGGCAACGGTCCTAATTTCCAGCGGTGGACATTTATATAGCGGCGGATTCGCAATTAGGCCACAATTACTGTGGGCCCCCAGCCTGAAGGGGCCCCAGTAAGATGCGCAGAAGCAATTCCATTCTCCCGTTAGACCAGGCATGTCCAAACTCAGGTCCGGGGGCCGAAAGCGGCCCTCAGACCCATTTTTCTTGGCCCTCAGTCTTCCTGGTGAACTGGCCCACATTGTCCTGATAAGTACTATTTACAGCACATTTCAGATTTTCTACAATTCCAACCTAAATAACTAACATTTAGGTGCGACACAGACCTGATATTAAGGCACTGAGACTGAATGTAGATGTGGTGGAGCTTAAAACATCAGATAAATGCAGCTTTTTTTAACGTTTCATGATTGATTTGTGGCCCTCCGCTTGGTCTATATTTCAATATGTGGCCCTCGATAGAAAAAGTTTGGACAGCCCTGGGTTAGACCCTTTAAAGGTTCGTAAACATAGACGTTCTAAATTCCTGGATAAGAATAATACTCCAGGAGCGTTCATGATTGTCCTGGCGCAGAGTTTGTCCCTTGACGGTGCTTCTCAGAGGGACTTCTCCGGCACCATGGGCTTTAACGAGTTCAAGGAGCTGTGGGGCGTCCTGAACCAGTGGAAGACCATGTTCATGGGCTACGACCGCGACCGCAGCGGCACCGTGGAGCCCCAGGAGCTGCAGCAGGCCCTGGGCAGCATGGGTACGTGAGCCCGGTTCTGGAGGAGCAGCGCGGTCGGAGCTCAGTCTGCGCGCGTAACCGTCTTAGAGTTATAACAATGCTGCGGTCCAAAAATAGAATACAGCGTTAAAATCCATGTATAATGGTATATTTGTGTGGAATAATGCAGAAATCTCCGGTGTTTGTCAGGAAATTAACTATGAAAATGAATATTCGCCCCAAAACACGGCTTTGGTTTATATTTTATGCATAACATGATTATATTTAAGATTTGACTAGGGCTGGGACAATAAACAATAATATCGTTTATCGTGATAAAAAGGGAAAACAATAATCGTTTGTGCTACGTTTTCTTTAATAATCGCCAACAAAGATTATCGCCATTTTGTCACCAGATTGTGCAGAAAAAAAGCAACTTACCCTTTATCTTCTCTTCTAGATCGTTTTTGTTTTCACTTATAATAAAGTACAAATATGTCAGAAGTTATTTATAATGAGAGAGTACTGTCTTTATACGTCACATTTTCAAACTGTCAGCAATTTAATAACTATCGTGATATTATCGTTAATCGCAATTGTTTTGGCCGTGATAATCGTGACACAAAATTTCAATATCGTCCCGTGCCTAGATTAGTTTGTCCCCAGTTTATGTAGTTTATAATTACTTCCTGTTGAACATGAGCACAAATATGACACAGTTAGAGGTCATTCCACAACCGTTACCATAGCAACCAGACTGTAAACAAGGGCCAACATCCACATACATCACACAATAGTTATGATTTCACAACTAATAATCCCTGATAACAGTTAATTTTGTCGAATGATGGTTTAAAGCGTCAGAAAAATGTGTCAGTCGTGTTTAAATTGTCTCTGTATTTTCAGTGACACGTCGCTTTTTGATGACATCACAGAGGGGTTCAGTTTTAGAACTCAGCGCTACTTTTATTTATTAAAATTTCTTCTCAAACTACAATGGCGCAAATGTAAAACTACGATAAACACACCCACAGGTCATTGTTGTGTTTATTCCACAAGCATTTCAAGATTTGTTCACATTAGTTTGGTAGAACATGAGCGTTAAAGTACAACTACAAAAAAAGTATTTAGTACAAAATTGTGATTTAATAACCGCAGCCCTGTTTGACTGAATGTGTTTTTAGTAGAATTTTCCAACACGACATGGAGCTGGGTTCTACAGGTCAGAGGTTCTCAAACTTTTTCAGTCGCGACCCCCAAAATAACAATAGCTCACATTCGCGACCCCCAAACTCAAAAAATAGGCGACAGACAAAGTGATAAATTAGCCTCATGTCTAATGTTTGACTTTATTTTGAGAATATAGACCTAGAAAAATTACTTTGATTGGCCGACAAATAGGAATCTACAACCTGAAGGGGCCCCCGATCATCATAGACACAAGAAAACAGTTACTATTTTCTCAATATCACAGTAAAGTAAGTAAAGTAGTGCAGTGTACTTTTAGACAAGAAAAAGACCAACAAAATGAAACTAAATAGTAAATAAAAATGATCAGATTTCTCATGAAAGGCATGTAGGCATCAGCTGTGTAAAATGCACCGACTAACAAGAAATATTCACCTTATTCGGCCCCGCCCACTTTTGCCGTTTTTTGCACTTTTGTTGTAAACGCACTTCCGTTTGACGAGAACTCCGTTAAAACTAATGACGAACGAGGGAAAAGTCTGACGCTAAAATGTTACATAAAGTAGATTGATTTGTGTAAAATGTTTAATGAACACGAGCAACAACAAGTCACAACGCAACGATTTCCTGAAAACGTCTTTTTAGTCGAGTAGAACTTATTTTCTGTTGAGCTCGTCTGCTCCGTGTGAACTACAACAGAAACAAGACGGCGGCGCGTACGACAACTTCCAGAATAAGGCGAATAATCTTAATTTCTTAAGTATTTTTCTGGGGAACGACCCCCAAATCTGTGTTTAAACCTGTTTAGAACATTTAAGCTTTAAAATGTAAAAAAACAGAAAAAAACAATTCAAGAGACACAACAGAAAAGTTATAGAAAATCACACTTGATGAGGAGGGGCTTGTAATCGGTTTTGCCTTGGGCCCCCAGATTCCTAAGTCTGTCACTGCTCAATGGTAAAAATGCAAATAAACCGACAAACGTGCCGTAACACGACGAGGAAAAGCGACCGCTGCGTCTCTGAGCGTGACGTGACTGTTTTATTGTCCGTTTTGTCTCGTGCAGGATACAACATGAGTCCTCAAGCTCTGAACTGCATCCTGAGGCGCTACAGCCACCAGGGGCGCACCGGCTTCGACGACTTCGTGAGCTGCTGCGTCAAACTGCGAGCTCTGACGGGTGAGGACGAGTTGGTGGAAATTAATCAGGAAAGAAATGGAAATATTTGAGAAAAACTAACTGAAAATGAGTGGATAATGTGAAGAAAATTGGTTGGGGAAAAACTAATCTGCGAAAAGGGCTGGACATTTATGAAAAATTTGGTGGAAAGTTGAGAGCCCAGAGGAGCAATATTTGAGAAAAACTGATTGGAAATTGGTGGAAAATGTGTGATAATATAAAGAAAATTGTTGGCAAAAACAACAATGTTTAAAAAAACAAGAAAGTGAAATAATTGAGGATAATTTGAGAGCCAGAGGAGCAGAGCCTGGTCAAATTATTGGTGAAAATTGTGGAGGAAAAAACTATAGAAATATTTGAGGAAAACCAATTGAAAATCTGTGGATTATATAAAGAAAATTGGTGGGGAATTTTTCTTAGAATTAAATAAAAATGTGTGTATGAAATGTATGAACAATTTGAGAGTCAGAGTCTGTTGAGTAAGTTCAAATTATTGAGGACATTTTTAGAAAAATATTTAGAACATTTGTGGAAAAGGGGTGGAAATTTATGGAACGATTTGGTGGAAAATTGAGAACCCAAAGGAGCAAATATTGAGGAAAGGTTGTTGAAAATTGGGTGGAAAAAAAATTAGAAAGAGAAAGATTGATGGAAACTGAGTTAAAAAATGAATAAAAAAAAATAGGGTAGAAAAATTTAAGAACATTTTTTATAGCCAGAGGAGCCGGTTAGTGAAAAGTTGTGGAAATTCATGGGACAATTTAGTGAAAAATTGAGGAGCAGAGCCAGATCAGATTATTGTTGGAAATGGAAATTGAAAAATGCACAAAATTGGTAGAAATTCTTGAGAAATCGGTGGGGGAACAAATCAGTGAAAAGCTGTTGACATTTTTGAGGAAGATAAGTGCAAAAATCTGCGGTAAATTAAATCAGAACCAAAAAAAAGAGGGTACTTTGAGTGCCAGAGCCGAGTCGGAGGAGAAACGGTGAATAAATGAGCAGAAGGATGTTGAGGTTTGAGCTTCAGGAAGTTTCGAGAAAAACCAATGCGCAGATTAACGGATGTGTGGTGATCAGAAACATTCAACAAAGACCGGCACAAATGGACTTTTTACTTATACCACACACCAGAGAATACATTAACCGAGAACTCTCCATCATCAACTGAAAAAAATCTGTACTCTTCAGTTTCAGTTTGTTTATTCAAACGCATCAAAAAGGTGTAAACGCTCTATTCTGTTGTATGTGTTGAGCATCACATCAACATGACTTGAACAAACTTTAAATAATGTATCGCTGCGTTTTAGCTTTTGGGCGGAGCCTGAACTAAACCCGGACTTTCCCCAGAGTCAGTGCTTGGACCTCGCCGCAGCCTTTTAGCACCAGTGGATCTAAGCAAAGCACATTTAGATGATAAAAAACACGATGGAAAAAACAAAACTTGACATTTTTGATCAAGATTGGTGGAAATGGGTGAAAAATTTGTGGAAGAAATTTGTGGGAAAATTTAGGACAATTTAGAGCCATAGGAGTCAATTTAAATTATTCGTGAAATTTTTAGGAAAATTTGTCGAAAACCGGTAGAAATTTGGAAGAAATGTATGAGAAATTTATGAGGAAGGCATATTTGAGGGAAACTTAATTTTTCCTCCAGTCGACTCCATTCTGGAATTTTTATGACACAACATTTTAAAGGCTCTATATTAACAATAATATTGGAACTGACACAATGCACAACCACAACAACAACAACAAAGCAGAACTAAGTAACAGAGCGCCCCCTGCAGGTCTGTTGTGAAAATACACTACCAATAAAAGAGCCCAAAAGCTTTTTTTTCCTTTTTTCCCTTCCTTTTTAATGAAATAAGGATGTACAATAACATACAAAAACAGTTCATGTCACCAAATATAACAAAGAGAGCCGAGGCTTGAAACATTTAAAACATTTAAGAAACATTCGCAAGAGTGGCTGGTGAACACATTTACAAGCACACACTAAAACCTGTCTATTTGGCCGCTCACTGTACATTTTTGTAAATATTGTATTATATTTTGTGTTGATGTTGTGTTTTATTAACGTCTGTTTTTGTCCGTTTTATTGCCATTTTGACATCATGGCCAGGGGACGACAGATGAAAAATAGTCTCTTTGGCTAATTCTGGCTGTTTTATTCATGTTTTATGAAATTGCACTGTCCCCTTTTGGAAAAAATAAACTAAAATAAACGCCCCGAAAATAAATATACAACCACCACACGGACTTACAAAGACGTTTAATAATAAAATTGTTACTTAGTTCTACTTTAAAGCAGGATTATCCCTTTTCAGTATTGTCAAAAAACATGCATTGCAGCAAATAAATATCAGAATTCAGTGCTTATAAAGAGTCATAAACATTACTTATTCCACCCTCTACAGCTGAAATGGTATTGTTTCACTGAAAAATAACAGATTTCCCAAAGAAAATGTGCATAATCAATATTTGAGGCCCAAAATATATTGTCCCATCTGTCATTTATTGAACGATAACGTAATTATCGTGACAGATCTACACTGGGGTTCTATCTATTGAACGCACATTGTTTTACAGAGTTGTGTTTCTTTCACAGATCATTTCAGGAGGAGGGACACGTCTCAAAATGGACACGCGAATTTCGGTTATGACGATGTAAGTTTGCTCATAAAAACGTACAAAAAACCATGAATATTTGCTTATTTACTATTTTAATGTGATCGTTTTGTTTCGTTGCAGTTCATCCAAGTCACAATGAGCCTCTAAAGAAGATTAAAGTGAAAGAAGATCAGAAATGACATGTCTTTATTTTACCTCTTCATAGTGTTATGTGCATTTGTGTTAAAAAGCATGACATCATTCCAGTCACATTCCATTTTAAAGTCATTTATTTCAATGTTATTCTATGCTTTTTTTAATATAAACATGAGCTAACCAGAGAAAACCACTCCAGTGCCTGACTAACACTTCAGCTTTAACTTGTTTTAAAAATGCAAACCACTGTAACATAACTTTTTTTAACATGTATAATGTAACGTATGTCATAAATAGGCAAGTAAATGGAACAATAGACTAAATATTTTAATGGATTTTTGAAGGTAATGAACAATATTCATAACACACAAAAACTGCAGCCTACTGTGTTTCTTTATTTTACATATCGCCGTATTAAGGATATTTTGGCAGAGAAAAAAATAATAAAGCAGTTTTGTTCATTTTAGCTTGAAGATTTGCTAGGAAATAAAGTGCGTGAAAAGTTTCATGTTATATACATTCATATTTAATAAATAATACGTACATTTATTAGGTAAAAAGATGAAAATTTGCCAGAAAAAGTTTCATTTTATACTGAAAACATTCAGATGTAGCATATATCATGTTAATTTATTAGGTAAAAAGATGAAAATTTACCAGAAAAGTCTTAAAACGTAACTTAAAACTACGACAGTGTATTTGTTTGAGGTTTGTAGCATGAGTTCGCCACAAGAGGGCGCAGTTAGTACGCTCCGAAAAAGGCATGCGTAAAATAAGGAAAATAAAGTATTATTTTCCAGTTTTTAAAATTTAATCCGTCAAAAATACAAATTATTTTTATACAACTCCATGGAATATTTTCCCCGTAGCAAAATGAACTAAAAGCAATCCGAATTGTGTTGATTTTTAGCAGAATTTAATCTCCCAGCGTGCATTGCGTGTTTTGCCCCGCCTCTTCCGCTTCCTGTAACCGCTCAAATCAAACATGGCCGCCGCGTGAGGAGAAAACACAACAGCGAGCCGCTTTTCGGTCAAATATCTTCATCAAAAGTGAAATGTCGTCGTCCACGGACACGGACACTGCGCAGGCGCGGCTCGAGCGTCTGCACGAGCTCGAGGAGTTCACGCAAACGTGCAAGAAACGTCTGGAAAACGTGTTTAAAGAGCTGGGATGGACCAGATATGACCCCGCGAGCCTGGACCTGCAGGAGGTGAGGGGGAGGAGGGAGAGGTGGAGGTGAGGGAGAGAGGAGGAGGTGAAGGGGATGGAGAGGAGGTGAGGGAGAAGAGCGAAGGGCAGGAGGAGGGAGAGGAGGGAAGGAAGAGGGGGAGGAGGTGAGGAAGAGAGAGGAGTAAGAGGTGAGCGAGAGGGAAGGAATAGGAAGAGGTTAGGGAGAAGAGCAAAGGGGAGGAGGAGGGAGAGAGGAGGAGGTGAAGAGGAGGGAAGGAGGTCGAGGAGGTGAGGGAGAGGAGGGGGAGAGGGGAGGTGAGGAAGAGGGGAGGAGGGAGAGAGAAGGAAGAGGTGAGCAAGAGGAAAGGAAGGGGAGGAGGTGAGGGAGAGGGAAGGAAGGTGAGGAGAGAGAAGGAGGAGGTGAAGGAGAGAGAAGGAAATGGTGGAAGTGAGAGAGAGAGAAGAGGAAAAGGGGGAGGTGAGGGAGAGAAAGGAAGAGTGAAGAGGAGGAGGAGGAGGTGAGGGAGAGAAGGAAATGGTGGAGGTGAGGGAGAGAAGTGGAGTAGGTGAGGGAGGGTGGGGGGATAAGGGGAAGAGACGAGGATAGAGAGAAGGAAGAGGAGAAGGAAGTGAGGAAGAGGAATGAAAGAGGAGGAGGTGAGGGAGAGAAAAAGAAGAGGGAAGAGGAGGAGGTGAGGATAGTCGGGAGGAGGAGGAGGAGGTTAGGGAGAGAAGAGGAAAGAGGAGGAGGTGAGGATAGATAGGAGGAGGTGAGGGTTAGTGATAAAACACAAACCATTAACTGCTCAGCTCTGATTTCTGAACACAAATCCAATAAATCCAGTTTGTTTTAGAGAAACCTAAACACTTTTATTTCGTTGCGTTCAGCAGAAACAGAAACAGTGTAGAAAATAAATGTGTTTCCATCTCAGTGTTTATCTAGATTTATTTCATGAAGTTTATCCGCAGCAGACGGAGGCGACAGAGTGATTTTTATGTGGTTCTTGTTCGTTTCAGGAGGCGCTGGTCGAGTGTCCTGTGGATCCCGGTCACAAAGTTCCTCCAAAGAGTTTGAAGAAGCACAAAGAGTCGTGTCTCCTGAACAAGACGGGCTACAGCTCCGAGGAGCAGGTGAGACACTCCGGGTAGAAGTGGAATCTACTGACGCTAACGACGTCGTACTGACGCTAACGACGTCGTACTGACGCTAACGACGTCGTAACGATGTCGTACTGACGCTAACGATGTCGTACTGACGATAACTGACGAGTTGACATTTGTGAAGTAGCAATTTGTGATGAAAATTAGAAGAATAAAAGTTTAAAATGACAGGAAGTAGTGCTGAGTTCTAAATTGGAATCCCTCTGTGATGTCATCAAAAGGCGACGCGCAGTGTAAAATAAAAGGACGGTTTACGCTCGACTGACACATTTTTCTTAGAGTTTAAAGGTTCATTCAACAAAATAAAGTGTTATCAGGGATTATGAATTGTCAAATCATAACTATTGTGAGATTTAAGTGGACGTTGGTCCTTGTTTACAGTCTGGTTGCCATGGTAACAGTTGTAGAATTACCTCTAACTGTGCCATATTTGTGTTCATTAAACATACACTTTGCACAAACTGTCAAACTGGGGACAAATGGGCAAAATGTTCAGTAAAATCTTAAAATAAAAATGTTCACTGTGTTTTAGTGAAATGTGACGTCAAACCTGTCAGAGAGACTTTAAGTAATGATTAGAGAAATTCAAACTCTTTCATTCTTTCGTTTGTTTCTCTTTTGTCGTTCACAGAAGGCGATGCCCGACACGTCTTTCTGTTACGAGAACAGCAGCGTCAGGACCTTTGTGATGGGTGAGAAACCATCTCTGTGATTTGTTTGTCTGTTGTTTTTCACCAAACTGACCTCGACCAGTGACGATGGGAATAATACGAGGGTCAATTACGATTATGTAGAAATATCAACACTTAAACTTCCTCAGAAACTTTTAATGCTGCAGGTGAACTGGAAAAAAAACTTAAATTTGAAGATATCAATGTTAAACTTCTGCTGTAGTTTACTCACATAAATGTAAGGGGAAAAAAATTATTATTATTATTATTATTTTTTTTTTTTTCATCGTGTCATGTTTTTATATAGAAATAAGGCGTTTTATGTAAAAACAGCCACAGTGTCACTGATTTCTGTGTGGAATTTGCATGTTCTGTGTCTGAATACGTTTCCTCCGGATGCTCCTCCCACTAAAAACATGTACAATAGGCTCCTCCCTCTGGGGCCAGGACTCCCCTGAAAAAGAGATTGTTAAGCTCAGTGGGACTTTCCTGGTTAAATAATAAAAAATGGACAGAACCGGGTTTAAATTTCTTGGTTCATTTTATAACATACTAGTTGTAAAAAATGTACAGAGAGGATTTTGGATTTATTATTTAGTTTTTAAGTAAACTAGATTGCACGGAAAAATGTCCTAAAAAATCTAATTTGGACTTTATTTCTTTTTCTTTCTTTTTTTTTACTTAAAACCTCAATATATCAAATCAATTTATTTTTATAATGCCCAAAATCACAACAACAGTTGCCTCGATGGGCCACAGGTAAAAGCAGTTCAGATAACTGTCCCAGAATGCCCCTGTCCTTTGACCCTCCTTCAGGAAAAACTACAAAAAACCCCATGGGAAAAAGTAGAAACCTCAGGAGAACCACAGTGAAGGAGAGATCCTACTCCCACGGACGGACAGGCTGCAGATGAACTAGGACTGACATCCACTTGGACTGAACCAGAACCACTCAAGAGGGAGGTGGCTTTAAAGAGTTCCTCCAGGAGGACGAGGAACAGTCCACCAGTGTAGAGAGATCCTCCAGCAGGAGATGAGGAACAGTTCATCTAAAGTAGAAGGAGTTCGTCCAGGCAGACGAGGTGTGGCTAATCCAGCTGTCCAGGCGGGTGGAGCATAGATCGTCCAGACAGATGGGGGTGGGGGGGTCGTCACTGGAGCAGCCGCCGCAGTGTCTGAAACAGTCTCCACTCCCCGGGGGAAGTGGAAAGAAAGAGAAACATCAGAATCAGAATCAGAAACTGTTTATTGCCATTGTCAGTGAAATTCACAAACGTAGGAACTTGCTTCGGCGTAGGTGCAACATAAAGCAAAGGATAAAATATAAAAAATATATAAAAAGGCATGCATAAAAATTAAGAATAAAATAGACTAAGATAGACTATATACAGAATGTACAGTTGGCAGACAGTGCCATGTGCAAATGAGTAGTGCAAATAAATTGTTCTTAAATAGTATTATTGTTGAAGTGACAGGTGTTACAAAGTGTTCATGAGTCCAACGGCAGAGGGAAAGAAACTGTTCTTGTGGCGGGAGGTTCTGGTCCGGATGGACCGTAGCCTCCTGCCCGAGGGGAGTGGCTCAAATAGTCCGTGTCCAGGGTGAGAAGGGTCAGCTGTGAGCCGACCTGCTCGTCCCCGAGTCTTGGAGACGCACAGGTCCTGGACAGATGGAAGGCTGCAGCCGATCACCTTCTCAGCAGAGCGCACAATGCGCTGTAGTCTCTGTTTGTCCCTGGCTGTGGCTCCAGCTCCACACGGTGATGGAGGAGGTGAGGATGGACTCGATGATGGCCGTGTAGAACTGCACCATCATCAGCTTGGCTTTCCTCAGCTGCCGCAGGAAGTACATCCTCTGCTGGGCCTTCTTGATGATGGAGCTGATGGTCGGCTCCCACTTGAGGTCCTGAGTGATGGTGGTGCCGAGGAAGCGGAAAGAGTCCACGGTGGTGATGGGAGAGTCTGTCAGGGCAAGGGGGGGCAGGGGGGCTGAGACTTTCCTGAAGTCCACGATCATCTCCACTGTCTTCTGGGCGTTGAGCTCCAGGTTGTTATCGCTGCACCAGGACACCAGCCGGTCCACCTCCCTCCTGTAGACAGACTCATCGCCGTCCGAGATGAGTCCGATGAGGGTGGTGTCGTCTGCAAACTTGATCAGTTTTACAGAGTCGTGGCTGGAGTTGCAGCAGTTGGTGTACAGGGAGAAGAGCAGAGGAGAAAGTACACAGCCCTGTGGAGTTCCTGTGTTGATTGTCCGAGTCTCTGAGACATTCTTCCCCAGCCGCACGCACTGCCTCCGGTCCATCAGGAAGTCAGTGATCCACCTGCAGATGGAGTCAGGCACGTGGAGCTGAGAGAGCTTGTCCTGGAGCAGAGCAGGGATGATGGTGTTGAATGCAGAGCTGAAGTCCACAAACAGGACCCTGGCGTAGGTTCCCGGGGAGTCCAGATGCTGCAGGATGAAGTGGAGGGCCAGGTTGATGGCGTCGTCTACAGATCTGTTGGCTCTGTAGGCGAACTGCAGTGGGTCCAGGGCGGAGGAGGTGAAGGATTTGAGATGGGGCAGGACCAGGCGCTCAAAGGACTTCATGACGACAGGCGTCAGCGCCACAGGCCTGAAGTCATTAAGTCCAGTGATCCGGGGCTTCTTGGGAACAGGGACGATGATGGACGACTTGAAGCAGGCTGGGACATGGCATGACTCCAGGGAGGTGTTAAAAATGTCTGTGAAGACAGGAGTCAGCTCGTCCGCACAGTGTCTCAGGGTGGCGGGGGAGACACCGTCTGGTCCAGCAGCTTTCCGGGGGTTGGACTTCCGAAACTGTTTCCTTACATTGTCCCTGTGTAGTGAAAGGCCAGTGGGGGAGGTGGGGGGACCCGGGGTGTGATTGGCAGAAATGTCTATTGTAGTGAGATGGGTGGGGGAGGGGGTTGAGATTTCGAATCGTGAATAGAAGGAGGCGAGCTGTTCAGCGAGTTTCTGGTCGTCGGCAGCATGGGGGGCTTTGGGCTTGTAGTTGGTGATCTGCCTAAGTCCCTTCCAAACCGCCGAAGCGTTGTTAGCAGAGAAAGACTGCTTTAAGCGCGTGTTGTACAGAGATCTAGCTCTTGACACCTCCCAGCTAAATCTGTACTTAGCACCTTTGTAGCTCTCTCTGTCCCCTGCTCTGAAAGCTGCCTCCTTCTGCTGCCTGAGCTGCCTCAGTTTGGGTGTGAACCAGGGCTTGTCGTTGTTATAAATCACCCTGGTGCGTGTGGGAATGATACTGTCCTCACAGAATTGGATGTATGACGTCACAGTGTCCGTGTACTCATCCAAACCATCCGTGGCAGTTTTGAACACACCCCAGTCTGTAATGTCCAAACACGCGCGTAGTTCCTCCACTGCCTCGCTGGTCCACTTCTTAGAAGTCCTCACTACAGGTTTGGAGAGCTTCAGCCTCTGTCTGTACGTGGGGATCAGGTGGATCATGGCGTGATCTGAGAGCCCTAGGGCAGCACGAGGAACCGCGCGGAAGGACCCACTCACTGTAGTGTAACAGTGATCCAGCGTGTTCTGCTCTCTGGTCGGGCATTTAATAAACTGTCTGTACTTTGGTAGTTCCTGGCTGAGATTACCCTTGTTAAAATCCCCGAGGATGATCAACAAGGAGTCCGGGAAGTCCTGCTCCGTATTCACATGTTCACATGTGAACAGCAATGAACAATATCAGTTTTAGAATTTGATATTAACAAATCCTTGTGTTGTGTCTGAATTTTGTTGAGTCCAGATTGTACAGTTTGGTGTAGGATCTACTTTAAGGCTGATCTTTATGTCTCGAGGGACAAAAATGCATTTTAAGAAAACGTCCTTTGCAGTTTGTCGCTTTTAGCCACATTTCTGTTGCATTTTGTTGCGTTTTTGGTGGTTTTAGTCGCCTTTTTTCCATGTTTTTCTCACTTTAAGTCGCGTTTTGTCATTCTTAGTCGTGTTATTGTCTCTTTTATTCACTTGTTTGTCACGTTTTTGTTGGCTTTAGTTGCATTTTTGTCTTGTTTTTGTCGCTTCAAGTTGTGTTTTTGTCCCTTTAGTCAAATCCTTGTGTTTGGTCTAAATCTTGTTGAGTCCAGATTGTACAGTTTGGTGTAGGATCTACTTTAAGGCTGATCTTTATGTCTCGAGGGACAAAAATGTATTTTAAGAAAACGTCCTTTGAAGTTACAATGTCCCAGAGAAATCAATGGATGAAGTGGATTCAATGGAAGAATCAAACATTTTTAGGAGCAGATTGGACACGTTTCCAAATAAAAGTCGATATGTTGAGAGAGAAAAGTGACCAAAAAACAAAAAATTTAAATAAATGACTTGCCTGTAGAGCATGGGTGTCTAAACTTTTTCCATCGAGGGCCACATACTGAAATTTAGACCAAGAGGAGGGCCACAAATCGTGAAACGTTCAAAAAAGTTGCATTAATTTGATTTTTAAAGCACCACCACACCTAAATTCAGTGCCTTAATATCAGGTCTGTTTTGCACCAAAATGTTAGTTATTTAGGTTATAATTGTAGAAAATCTGAAATTTGCTGTAAAAAGTATGTCCTGGGACAATGTGGGCCAAATCACCAGGAAGCTTGAGGGCCAAGAAAAATTGGTCTGCGAGCTGCTTTTGGCCCCCGGGCCTTAGTTTGGACATGCCTGCTGTAGAGTCTCGCCTTAAGTCATTTATAACGTTGTGTTTAATGATAACAGAATATACATCACGTCGTTATCAGATGTTGCTCTTTTTCCTATTGTGCAGATGATCCTCCATCTCTGACTCTAAACGTTTGTGTTTCAGATGAAGCGGCGCAGCACCAGGTCATCGCTCGGGCTCGTGCGGCCGCTCCGCTCATGAAGATGGAGGGCGTCTTTTGGCAAGGTCAGAGTTCACGCCGTAAAGTCCACGCAGAGCTCCAGGGGGCGCTGTGGGGCTGCGGGAGTTTAACCCTGTGTTGTGTTCCTTTTGCAGACAGTGTGAGTATCAGGGCTGTATCCTTTCACAAATGTCCTTTCAATTCTGCGACTTTTAAGCTTTTGGAGTAGAGTTTGTTTCTCATGTGGAAGGCATCGGAGCTATTTTGAGACATCTAGAAATTTTGCTAAAAGTAAACATTTAAAAATAGGCTTGAGTCACAATCACCTGAGTCTCAAATATAACCTCATAGGACATCGAGAGACTCAGTGGAACAAATCTGTCCATTAAATGCTGTTTTTTACTCCCGTTATTTCCAATAAATTCACAAAAAATCTCCAACGTACAAAGTGCAACAGAAGCAACCGGAGGATTTTAGTTTTTTTCTCTCGTCTTAGGACAGATCAGCCTGTGGTGTTTAGGGTTAGGGCAGTACAGTTATCATCATGTTCTATTGTTCCTCTCTCAGGACAGTACAGTTTTTATCCTGTTCTATTGTTCCTCTCTCAGGGCAGTACAGTTTGGGTCATGTTCTATTGTTCCTCTCTCAGTACAGTACAGTTTTGATCATGTTCTATTGTTCCTCTCTCAGTACAGTGCAGTTTTATTAATGTTCTATTGTTCCTTCCTTAGGGCAGTACAGTTATGATCATGTTCTATTGTTCCTCTCAGGGCAGTACAGTTTTATTCTTAGTTCTATTGTTCCTCTCTCAGGACAGTACACTTTTGATCATGTTCCATTGTTCATCTCTCAGGACAGTACAGCTTTTTTCATGTTCTATTGTTCCTCTCTCAGGACAGTACACTTTTGATCATGTTCTATTGTTCCCCTCTCATCACAGTACACTTTTGATCATGTTCTATTGTTCCTCTCTCAGGACAGTACAGTTGTATTCATGTTCTATTGTTCCTCTCAGGACAGTACAGTTTTATTAATGTTCTATTGTTCCCCTGTCTCAGGACAGTACAGGTTTGATCATGTTCTATTGTTACTCTCTCAGGACAGTACAGTTGTATTCATGTTCTATTGTTCCTCTTTCAGGACAGTACAGTTTTGGTCATGTTCTATTGTTCCTCTCTCAGGACAGTAGAGTTATGGTCATGTTCTATTGTTCCCCATCTCTCAGGACAGTACAGGCTTGATCATGTTCTATTGTTCCTCTCTCAGGACAGTACAGTTGTATTCATGTTCTATTGTTCCTCTTTCAGGACAGTACAGTTTTGGTCATGTTCTATTGTTCCTCTCTCAGGACAGTAGAGTTATGGTCATGTTCTATTGTTCCCCATCTCTCAGGACAGTACAGGTTTGATCATGTTCTATTGTTCCTCTCTCAGGACAGTACAGTTGTATTCATGTTCTATTGTTCATCTCTCAGGACAGTACAGTTTTATTGTTCCCCTCTCAGGGCAGTACAGTTATGGTCATGTTCTATTGTTCCTCTCTCAGGGCAGTACAGTTATGGTCATGTTATATTGTTCCTCTCTCATGGCAGTATAGTTATGGTCATGTTCTATTGTTCCTCTCTCAGGACAGTACAGTTTTGATCATGTTCTATTGTTCCTCTCTCAGGGCTGTACAGTTTTATTGTTCCTCCCTCAGGACAGTACAGTTTTATTCGTGTTCTATTGTTCCTCTCTCAGTGCAGTACAGTTTTGATCATGTTCTATTGTTCCTCTCTCAGGACAGTACAGTTTTGATCATGTTCTATTGTTCCTCCCTCAGGACAGTACAGCGGTGAACCTGTGGCCGTGCCGCAGAACCACAAGAGGGCGCTGTGTGACCTCACTGTGGCCGACCGATTGGCTCTGTACGATCACGTGATCAGCCAACTGTCCAATCAGGAGGAGCCAGCTCCATCCTGCAGCAACGAGGACCTGTACGTGGATCTGGTCAAGAAGCTGCAGAAAGGTAAAGCCCACGAACAATGTGCTCCGTCTGTGTCGAGTCACAGGAGGAAAAACTCAAGGAAAGATAAACTTAATGTGAAGTTCTGACTAAAAGTGTGCACACGGCAAAAAGTGAACTTCTAGATGATTTAAAACGTCTTGATTTGAGGATATTAATCTGAATTTCAGACGTTTTGACTCGTTAAGATGAGTTAAGACTTTTTATTTGATGGAACTAGATTATTTGACTTGTTTCAAACCGTTTCTGACTTGTTTCAACACATTATTTCTTATTTCAATCCAAATTATCTGTCACTGGGTTAAGATCATTTTACTTGTCCGACTGACAAATGTATTTTCTTATTTTAAGCAAAATTATGATCATCATCAGCCAGAAATACTTTGAAAACAGTGAAATATCCTGCATCACATCAGCAATTAAATCTCATCGAGTCAAAACTTCTCAAATCCAGATAAAAATGATCAATTCAAGCCATTTTAAACTTTACAGATTTACATTTTTTGCTGCAGGAAGATAATTTGGACTGAAATAAGAAATAATGTGTTGAAACAAGTCAGAAACGGTTTGAAACAAGTCAAATAATCTAGTTCCATCAAATAAAAAGTCTTAACTCATCTTAACGAGTCAAAATGTCTGAAATTCAGATTAATATCCTGAAATCAAGACGTTTTAACTCATCTAGAAGTTCATTTTTGCAGTGCACAGAACTCACATGGATCCCAAACTTTTATCATGTTTTCCAAAGATATTGTACATTTGGAGAAGAATTTAGTGGAATTTTACGGCTTTAGATTTAGTCGGTGGCATACAGTAGTTTCATTATAATTATATATCCTGATCATTTTCAAAATATGTTCTCATGACAGGCCTGTGCTCCTGTGAGAATGTTATTTTGGTCAAATCACCAGCTCATGATTCACAGATCACTCACACACCATCTGGGTCGGCCTCAGATGGACCACAGTGGATTAACCAATTGCAACTTTTAAAAAATATTTACAAAAATATTACCTCTTTAAGACAATATCAATACACATCAAGAAAGATGACTTCAAAATTCTTGATTTCAGGATATTAATCTTAATTTCAATTCAATTTGACCAGTTTGGATCTATTTGGTTGATTATTTTACTTGTTTCAAAATGTTTCAGATTTGTTTCAATACAGTACTTCTTACTTCAAGACAAATTATTTGCCAATGGATTAATTAATGGATCTAATAGAAAGGCTTGGAAACCAGTGAATATTCCATCTCAAATAAGCAATTAAATCTCATCAATCTAGAGATTATTTTGTTGCAGCGTAAGGGTTTCTTGTAAGATTGAACTTGATCTGTTTGAACTCCGCTCAGACATTGAGCAAAATCATTGAACGTTTGCCGGTCGTTACCATGTGGCGTGTTTTAGACGAGCAGCAGAAGGAGCCCAAGACCCACCTGGAGCTCATGGCTGAGAAGAGAGACTACAAGAGGCGGCGGCAGTCGTACAGAGCCAAGAACGTGCACATCACCAAGAAGTCATACACCGAGGTACAAGCGCAGCAAGACAAACTTGGCAAACACAACAAGACAAGCACGACAAACATGACAAGACAAACACGGCAAACACGATATACAGGACATAAACAACAAACAGGACAAACAGGACGTGTACGACATGCACGGCAAGACAAGCACGACAAACTGGACAAACATGACATACACGGATAACAGGACAAACAGGACAAGATAAACACAGAAAACACGACACCCACGACATGCACGACACATGACATGCACCACATGCACAACAAGCACGACACCCACAACATGCACGACATGCATGACATGCACGACATGCACAACTTGTACGACATGCACAACTTGTACGACATGCACAACATGCACGACATGCACGACATGCACGACATGCACGACATGCACGACATGCACATGTACAACATGCACGACATGCACAACATGCACATGCACGACATGCACGACATGCACATGTACGACATGCACGACATGTACGACATGCACGACATGTACAACATGCACGACATGCACGACATGTACAACATGCACAACATGCACGACATGCACATGTACGACATGCACGACATGCACAACTTGTACGATATGCACAACATGCACGACATGCACAACATGCACGACATGCACATGTACGACATGCACAACATGCACGACATTCACGACATGCACAACATGCACGACATGCACAACATGCACATGTACGACATGCACGACATGCACAACTTGTACGATATGCACGACATGCACAACTTGTGCGACATACACAACATGCACGACATGCACAACATGCACGACATGCACATGTATGACATGCACGACATGCACAACTTGTACGATATGCACGACATGCACAGCATGCACGACATGTACGACATGCACAACTTGTACGATATGCACGACATGCACAACATGTGCGACATGCACAGCATGCACGACATGCACAACTTGTACGATATGCACGACATGCACGACATGCACAACATGTGCGACATACACAACATGCACGACATGCACAAGATGTACGACATGCACAAGATGTACGACATGCACGACAAGCACAACATGTACGACAAGCACAACATGTACGACATGCACAACATGCACATGTACGACATGCACGACATGTACGACATGCACATGTACGACATGCACAACATGCACGACATGTACGACATGCACAACATGCACGACATGCACAACATGTACGACATGCACAACATGCACGACATGCACATGTACGACATGCACAACATGCACCACATGCACGACACACACGACATGCACATGTACGACATGCACAACATGCACCACATGCACGACACACACGACATGCACCTGTTGCGGGAGAATTAATGTTGTGGATTTCTAAAACAAGTTAAACAATAAGAATGCAGAGAGAATGAGTCTGATCAATGAGTTTCTTTATTCACTGGTACCAGAGTGAATAGTCGCCTTTCCCTGACATAGTGACTCTCCCTGGTCGACGGAGGTCCATGACAATCAGAACACATGACATAGGTGGAGACATAGTTATCACAGCATGAGGAGACAACATAAAACATCAGTGTGAAACAAGAGCAAGGACATATGTGACTGTCAATATTTATGAAAAACAACAGCTATCAGTGGTGCTTCCAGTTAAAGCCAGATTTCAGAGTGAAAGGATGTCATAAAAGGATTAGATACCCATTATCTATCTTTGTGACTGGGACTGGGAGCGAACAAAAGAGGTTCTAAAGAGATGTTAAAGTTGAAGTTAACCTTAGCAAGTCAGAATAAGAATACAGAACTTATAACTGCGATTACAATCCATCCTCTTGTGACAGAAAAACACCTTTTACTGTTACACACAAAAATCTGTAATCAATTTAATAATTAATATAACATATCTTTATTCATTCATGTGTCAAACAATCAATTCAATCAACCTGTAGTCAAAACTTAAAAACACTTAAACTGTAAAGATGCCTTCGAATAAACATGTTGAAAACAACCTCAGCCTCATGGTTCAGTTCTGTCCAAGTCCAGGTCAAATTCACTAGGCAAGTCCCAGTGAACTGTCAGGCTCATGGCCTCTGCTCGGCCCTGCAGAGACAAGAACTAGGATGACACTAGATTATTCACCATTGTAAGAATGCAGGGAATAAGACGGGAAACTAAGATAAAGAAGAATGCAATATTTATCAACAACTCTTTCCAGGATGAGAGAAATCAATCGAGAGTGAACAGCGAATAGCCCTTTGCAGTCTCACCCTCCATCAGGTCTCATAATTTAGTGAGATTAGCCATGCCCTGTGCTATCACCCCCCTTCATCATTAGCAGGTCTGTAGGTACAACAGGTGCTCCCCACGATCTGACAGACCCCCCCCCCTTGGCTAGTGGTGATCTGATCTAACACCAGGCGATTTTGAAGAGCCACAGAGCGTAAGGCATGTAACTCCTCCCTCGTAGAGGCTAAAACAGAGAGACTGTTATTGACAAAAGATGAGAACCCTTAACTGAGAGTTTCAACCCTTAACATTAACTTGCCTACCCCCCATGCTGGGGAATAGGGCCAGCATGACCTTTGATCTGAAGTCCAGAGCTTGTGGTCGTCTGGCACAACAGATCCCCAAATCGGGTCATGTGGAGCCAATTTGCGTTCTAAGTCTGTGATCAGAGTGTGGGTGTGGAGATATGATGTATGAATGCTCCGAGGAGACCACGGCTGCACATCGTCCAGCCCAACCCACCGGAAGACATTCACACATCTGATATTCACAGAAAAATAAATGTCAGCAACAAATAAAAAAACTTAGAACCGGGCTTGATGTGAACCGGCCCAAATCAAGGTTCACGACCGGCATTGTCAGGAACTTTAAACCAGGGTCCAATGTGTGGCAAGATTCTATGCTGCTGCTGTAGCTATGGGCAAACATGTACACAGATGACGATCAGATCAATTGTGACTCTTTGCATATTGATACCAGTAATTTAAAGAGTGGACAGTCGAGTGGTTGTAAGACTTAGTCAATGCTTCTAACCAGGCCGTCTCGTCAGAAGTCAGACTACGGGTGCTTCGTTTCACGCCATGTTTATTTGAGTAAATGAAACCAGACATCAAACTTAACCATATTATCAAAACTGTCAGAAATAAGGCACACATGAAAACACAACAAAATCTGGAGATTCAATTTCTTCACCATAAGCTCACCCTGGTCCTCCAGCAGTGGGTTGCTTACTCTCTGACTCTCTGACGTCTCTCCTCCCCCCTTCCAGGGGAAGAGCAGATGTGGTTCCAGCGGTGGGAGCTGTCTCCCCACACGCTCCATGCGGCTCAGGAAGTTGTTTTGTTTCGTGAGCGTTGGGTCCATTGCCACAGTGTGAAGCATGGACCCCTGTGCCCCGCTCAGCTGTCCCACAGCGATGTCGGGTGTCAACCAGCGTTGCCTCCAATGTTCAAAACCAGGTCTAGCTCCAGCTCTGCAGCTTCAGCCGTATTTTGACCTGAACAGAAACAAAAACAAAGTGCACTCCCCCCTTTTTTCCTGTGAATGCCGCTAGTTAAATTTGCCCTCCCTTTATTAGATTGTAACAGGTTTTTAGCAGACTAAACGCCTATACAACTAATAAAAACTTAAAGATGCAGACTCACTCACCACAACAAAGTAGGATGTTTGGTTCGGAACCTTGTGCCGGTGGTCCTCGTCCCCGTGAGACAGCCCTCCGTCTCAGAAAGCAGATGAGGTTAGAGGCTGGAAGATCCAGGTGGCCAGACGCTGACTCGCGCCGGGAGAGAACCCAGACCGGGCGAAGACCGCTGTTCGTTGACGCCAACTGTTGCGGGAGAATTAATGTTGTGGATTTCTAAAACAAGTTAAACAATAAGAATGCAGAGAGAATGAGTCTGATCAATGAGTTTCTTTATTCACTGGTACCAGAGTGAATAGTCGCCTTTCCCTGACATAGTGACTCTCCCTGGTCGACGGAGGTCCATGACAATCAGAACACAAGACATAGGTGGAGACATAGTTATCACAGCATGAGGAGACAACATAAAACATCAGTGTGAAACAAGAGCAAGGACATATGTGACTGTCAATATTTATGAAAAACAACAGCTATCAGTGGTGCTTCCAGTTAAAGCCAGATTTCAGAGTGAAAGGATGTCATAAAAGGATTAGATACCCATTATCTATCTTTGTGACTGGGACTGGGAGCGAACAAAAGAGGTTCTAAAGAGATGTTAAAGTTGAAGTTAACCTTAGCAAGTCAGAATAAGAATACAGAACTTATAACTGCGATTACACACCACATGCACGACAAGCACCACATGCACCACATGCACGACACACACGACATGCACCACATGCAAGACAAACATGGCAAGCACGACATGCACGACAAACACAAATAAACAAAAGCGAAATTATTAGCTTCAGAAAGTGGTCCATTATTCAACTCAATTATCATTATTCAAGGTGTAATTGTTGGACTTTTTTTTTTGGACTAATTGGACTTTAAGACGTTTGTGAATATTATCCAGTTCAACGTTTTAGGAGTTTCGTGTTGACTTCTGCTTCGTAATGACAGGAGTTTGGCCAGTTTGATTTGTGTTACAGAATTTTCATTTAGTCCAGTGTTAAATCAATGGAGATTTTAAGACGCTAAATGCTAAACTTAGCGTTAATTCAAAAGTATTGTAACACTTCCATGGACTTATTGTTCACTTTTTTACATCGTTTTGGCTAATGTCTCTCTATGTAGGTTTAGCACACCAGCTGCAAACATGGCGGATTTCCATGGCAACGGCTGTTTTTTGATGTTCTATCCCGAGCTCAATTCGTCTTATTCCGCCCCACACAGTTTTTGCCACAGATTCGCAATTTTGTTGTAAACGCACTTCCGTTTGACGAGAACTCCGTTAAAGCTAATGACGAACGAGGGAAAAGTCTCGCCGCTAAAATGTTACATAAAGTAGATTGATTTGTGTAAAATATTTAATGAACACGAGCAACAACAAGTCACAACACAACGATTTCCTGGAGTCTGAAAACGTCTTTTTAGTCGAGTAGAACTTATTTTCTGTTGAGCTCGTCTGCTCCGTGTGAACTACAACAGAAACAAGATGGCGACGCATACGGCAACTTCAGGAATAAGGAGAATAAGCTTGTGTTGTGTTGCAGGTGATCCGAGAAGTCATAAACGTGCACACGGACGAGCTGAGCCGGCAGTGGAGCGAGGAGGAGCCCGAGAGGAGGCGGCACCGCGAGAGAAGTCATGAACGAAGTCACCGAGAACGAAGCCACGAGCGAAGTAACCGGGAACGAAGCCACGAGCGAAGTAACCGCGAAAGAAGCCACGAGCGAAGTAACCGGGAACAAAGTCAGGAGCGAAGTCACCGCGAAAGAAGTCACGAACAGAGTCACAGAGAACGAAGTCACCGAGAACGAAGTCACGAGCGAAGTCATGAACAAAGTCACGAGGGAAGTCACCGCGAGCGAAGCCAGGAACGAAGTCATGAGAGACACCGCGACGACGAGCCCAAGAAGAAAAAGAAGAAACGTCAACGGTGAGGAGAGGGCGGATTTACAACAGACCCGTCCACAAAACACTGCGTTCCATTAGCCCTGTACCATTCCAAAAGTTAGCACTATTCATTCATTTTCTACCACTTATTCCCGTTAGGGGTCGCGGGTGACTGGAGCCTATCCCAGTGACTTTGGGCCTTAGGCGGGGTACACCCTGGACAGTGGCCACAGCAAACACAGAGACAAGGACAGACAATCATTCACTCTCACATTCATTCACTAGGGGCAATTTAGAGTTCTCAATTAACCTGAACACAGTCATGTCTTTGGACGGTGGGAGGAGCCAGAGAACCCGGAGAGAACCCACGGTAACACGGGGAGGACATGCAGACTCCACCCAGAGAGATCGTGTGATGTTGGGGTGGTCCGGGATTCAAACCCACGATCTCCTTATTGAGAGGCAGAAGCTCTAGCCGCTCTGCCACCGTGCACCCCTAGTTAGCACTAATGCATTTTCAATGGGAGAGTTAGCATTAGCCTCCAAACGTAACAAACTACGAAAAACACACGGGAGTAACACCAGAGCAGAGTTAGAAACATTACACCTGCCGAAGTGTTTTGTGTCGATTGTTACTGCTAGCATTTAGCGCTGACGTTAGCCTTCATCAGGGCTGTTCAACTGAAGGCCCGCGGGCCAAATCAGGCCCGCCAAGGGACAAGATCTGGCCCTCAACCGTCTACCAAAAATATAGAAAATGTTTTATCTCTTGTTACATGGTTTAGACCTGGTTTAGACCTAGTTTAGTCCCGGTTTAGTCCTTTCACTGGTTTCAAGGTATTTCTGACACATCATGCGATAATTTATCTTAAAATAAGGAAATAAATTTGCCACTGGGGTAAGTAAAATGATCTTAACCCAGTGACAGATAATTTGGCTTGAAGTAAGAAAGAAATGTATTTAAACAAGTCAGAAACGCTTTGAAACAAGTAAAATAATCTAGTTCCATCAAACAAATAGAATCTTAACGAGTCAAAACGTCTGAATTTACGATAAATATCCTGAAATCCAGACATTTTAACTCCTCAAGAAATTAACTTTTTTGCAGTGTAGAGCGACAATATTATCTTTTTTTAATTTTCTGCTTCAAAAACAAGACAAAACAAGGCGACGTGCCATATTTAAATGTTCACAACTGGTCGTTTCTTTCGTCTTTTTAGCGATTTAAAGTAAACCATTTAAATGTGATGAATTGCAGAGCCCTAATTCAAAGTTTGACTCACGTTTGTTTCAGAGATTCTCGTTCCCCCGATGAGCATCACGAGCGCAAGAAGAAGAAGAAGAAGAGGAAGAGAGACGAGCGAGAAGAAAGAGAGGAAAAGTGAGACGAGTGTTGTGTAAGATGATCAAAATGTGTCAAATAAAATGTTTCTTTTGTAACATAAGCCGACTTTTCTTTAAATCACCTGCTCTCCTTTTTGTCCCTGAACAACATGAATCAAGAAAGTAGAATTTAACCCTTTGACTTCCGCAGATGTAAGAGAATTTTTATTAAGGGCTTGTCAAAATGATACATATCTGGTAATAATAATACATTTGCAAGAATATGCTTACGTGTGAAATGCTGACTACTAGAATAGAGAACTAGATGCTTAGTGCAAGCATATAGTGTTGTCCTTGACCTGTTTCCCATTTCTCTTCTGTCAAGAGCAGCTGTTGCTTCCTGCCCTGCGAGGTCTTGGGAGCAACAAGGGAATGCTGACATATGTTTGTCTAAACTGACTAAAAGGCAGGGGAAGTGAGAGGCAAGTTGGAAGCATAGAACTAGAACACCTGGAAGATGAATCCAAAATGGCGCCCTGTTCCTCCCTGTGGCCTGAGCTCATCGGTGCATGACTCCAAAAAAATGTCTTACTTCCGCATTTACTTCCTGATACGGAGGCGGCCATCTTTGCTTTAGGGGCACCACGTGACCACAATCCCCCATGATGCTTTGAGCGACGTGAACGACCAGCAGCTGCAAGTTTTTGTGTTAGCGTTAGCTTGTGTGATTGTAATTGTGTTCTTCATGTTAGACACACGTGAAGCGTCTGAAATGAAATAAAATACAACTTACAGGTGTCTCTAGTCGAGCCTTTTCCACGAGCTTCTGTTTGTATCGTCCGACGCTCGTTCACGTGACTCACACATGTTTGTGTGACGTCACTTCAGATAAAAACGGTAATTTGGGCAATTTTAGAAACGGTAGAAAAGAACATTTCCTTCCATTTTATTTAAATACCGATAATAATTCAGTACTGTCTGCAATTATAATGTGACGTTTTAGAAAAAGGCTGGTTCCAAGAGGCTGCAGTACCTCGCACGGCCACAAATCAATCTGGGACACAGACAGAGGGGGCGGGGCTTATCCAGTTCTTTTAATACATCCATGGTTGGAAGAGGCTGCAGAAAGTTGAACAGAGCGTCACTTCTGCTGGTGGGACGAGCCGATGAAAGCGCCACTCACTCTCGCCGTGCACTCACTCTCCCCACGCACTCCCTCTCGCCGTGCACTCACTCTCCCCCCGCGCACTCACTCTCCCCCCTGCTGCACTCCTCTCCCCTGCACTCCACTCTCCCTCACAAGAGACTCACTCTCCCGCAGCACTCACTCTCCCCCCGTGCACTCACCCTCCCCGCGCACTCCACCCTCCCCCTCGCACTCTCTCCCGTGCACTCCTCCCCACTCTCTCCCACTGGTGCACTCTCTCCCAGCGCACTCCTCTCCCCGCACCTCACTCTCCCTGCTACACTCACTCTCCCTGGGCGCACTCACTTTCTCCTCAGCAAGACTTCACTCCTGCATGAAGCCTCTCCTCTCGCAGACTTCACTTCCTCCCTGCGCACTCACTTTCGAGCCACACTCACAGATCACCCTCCCTGCGCACTCACTTCTCTCACAGACTCTCTCCCTCATACTCTCCCTCTCTCCTCGCGGCACCTCTTGCTTCTCCCCCCTGTGCACTCGCTTCCCCGTGCACTCACTCTCCCCCGCGCACTTCACTTCTCCCCGCACTCACTCTCCCTGGGCAAGACCTCTCTCCCGCACAAGACTCCCTCTCCCCATGGGCACTCTGACTTCCCCGCGCACTTCTCTCTCCGCAAGCACTACTCTCCCCGCGCACTCTCTCCCCGCGCACTCACTCTCCCCCCGCGCACTCACTCTCCCCGCGCACTCACTCTCCCCGCGCACTCACTCTCCCCGCGCACTCACTCTCCCTGCGAAAAGCTCACTCTCCCTGGCGCGACTCACCCTCCCAGGCACTCACTCTCCCCGCGCACTCACTCTCGCCGTGCACTCACCCTCCCCTCGCACTCTCTCCCCGCGCACTCACTCTCCCCGCGCACTCACCCACCCCGCGCACTCACACCCCCCGCGCACTCACCCTCCCCGCGCACTCACCCTCCCCACCCTCCCCGCGCACTCACTCTCCGCGCTCTCTCTCTCCCCCGCGCACTCACTCTCCCCGTGCACTCACTCTCCCCGCGCACTCACTCTCCCCCCGTGCACCCACTCTCCCCGTGCACTCACTCTCCCCTCGCACCCACTCTCCCGTGCACTCACTCTCCCCCCGTGCACTCACCCTCCCCGTGCACTCACCCTCGCCGCGCACTCACTCTCTCCGTGCACGTAAAAAAGCCTAAGGCCAGTGTCTGATTATCTGTTTTAATTCTCAGTCAGTAGAAGGTTGTTCTCTCAGACTGTCTAAGTTCAATTGTCTTTGTGATAATTTCCTGACAGTAGAACACGTTTGAACAGACATTATTTTACATTTTTGCTGCCGTCCTGTCACTTTGAGGACTTAAATGTTATTGTTCTACATTAATTGAACTCTCACACTTCATATTCCAGTCGTTTATTATTAATAAGACCATAAAAAGATCTGAAAAAGTAAAACACCAAATGAAAAACGTTCTATATTTTCACATATACCTGAACACTGAAATTCCAATGCGTTTTCTCAAATTTTAAATGACTAAAAAGAGTGTTATCTCAAATCAGATTAAAGTTATTTGAAGTCACTTTCTATCAGTTATTCAGAGATAAACGTTTTATGAATATTAATAAAAAGGGAGCAATAAACATAATTTGTCATTTTTATTTATGAAAACTTAATAAAATAATTAAAAACAATAACATTTATGAGGGATCGTACATAAAAAATACCAAAATCAAAGCTGTAATTAGATTTGTAAACCTTTAAATAAATAAAGAGTCACATGGCCCTGCAGACGAACTCGTCTGAATCCAGAGTTTAGTCTTAGTGTTAGTTCCTCTTTAGTCCCGGTTTGATCCTTCTTTAGTCTTGGTCCTGGTCTGGTCCTGGTCCAGTCCTGGTTCAGTCCTGGTCTGGTCCTGGTTCAATCCTGGTGTAGTCCTGGTCCAGTCCTGGTTCAGTCCTGGTCTGGTCCTGGTCTGGTCCTGGTCCAGTCCTGGTTCGGTCCTGGTCTGGTCCTGGTCTGGTCCTGGTCCAGTCCTGGTTCAGTCCTGGTCTGGTCCTGGTTCAGTCCTGGTCCAGTCCTGGTCTGGTCCTGGTTCAGTCCTGGTCCAATCCTGGTCTGGTCCTGGTTCAGTCCTGGTCTGGTCCTGGTCCAGTCCTGGTCCAGTCCTGGTCTAGTCCTGGTCCAGTCCTGGTTTAGTCCTGGTCTAGTCCTGATCTAGTCCTGGTTCAGTCCTGGTTCAGTCCTGGTTCAGTCCTGGTCTAGTCCTGATCTAGTCCTGGTTCAGTCCTGGTCTAGTCCTGGTTCAGTCCTGGTTCAGTCCTGGTCTAGTCCTGGTCTAGTCCTGGTTCAGTCCTGGTCCGGTCCTGGTCCAGTCCTGGTCCAGTCCTGGTCTAGTCCTGGTTCAGTCCTGGTTTAGTCCTGGTTCAGTCCTGGTTCAGTCCTGGTTCAGTCCTGGTCTAGTCCTGGTCTAGTCCTGGTCTAGTCCTGGTTCAGATCTGGTTTAGTCCTGGTTCAGTCCTGGTCTAGTCCTGGTCTAGTCCTGGTCTAGTCCTGGTCCAGTCCTGGTCCTGGTCTGAGTTCATGTCGGTGTTAAATGTGTTGCTCTCGTGTCAAAGTTTGGTCAAAAGGTCAAAGTTCACGGCGTCACAAACCAACGTTTACACCATTTATTCATTCATTTCTTTATATTCGTTATAGACTTATTATTATTATCCATCTCATGCTTAAAGTCCTTTAACGTAGTGTTTCCCATCTTTTTGGAGTATTTGGACCATAAAATATAATTAAAACAAAAATATAATAGTAATAATTGACTATATTCAACCACTAAACCTATTTATTTGCCTGAAACTCAAGTTAAACAGTACTCTGAGTGTGCACTGCAAAAATGAACTTCTAGATGAGTTAAACGTCTTGATTTGAGGATATTAATCTGAATTTCAGACGTTTTGACTCGTTAAGATCAGTGGAGATTATTTATTTGATGGATCTAGATTATTTGACTTGTTTCAAACCGTTTCTGACTTGTTTCAACACATTATTTCTTATTTCAGTCCAAATTATCTTCCTGCAGCAAAAATGTAAATCTGTAAAGTTTAAAATGGCTTGAATTGATCATTTTTATCTGGATTTGAGAAGTTTTGACTCGATGAGATTTAATTGCTGATGTGATGCAGGATATTTCACTGTTTTCAAAGTATTTCTGGCTGATGATGATCATAATTTTGCTTAAAATAAGAAAATACATTTGTCAGTCGAGCAAGTAAAATGATCTTAACCCAGTGACAGATAATTTGGATTGAAATAAGAAATAATGTGTTGAAACAAGTCAGAAACGGTTTGAAACAAGTCAAATAATCTAGTTCCATCAAATAAAAAGTCTTAACTCATCTTAACGAGTCAAAACATCTGAAATTCCGATTAATATACTCAAATCAAGACGTTTTAACTCATCTAGAAGTTCAGTTTTTGCAGTGTTCAAATAAAATAATACTCAGGAAGTAAAGGTATATTGTCAGAAAACTACTGTGAAAAATAACATTTCTTCAAAAAGTAAATCCAGTAAATATAACTGAACTTCGCCGTTGCAGGTTCTCGAACTTTTAATTTGATTCGACCCGGGAATCAATTCTGCGGCCTCGTTTTGGCCCGCGAGCCTCCGGTTGAGAAGCCCAGGTTGAAACAATGGCCTGTTGTTTGAGGCTGGTCCAGATCCTGGTTCAGACCTGGACTAAAGCTGGACTCTGGTATTTCACACGGGGATGAGAAAATGTAGAAAAATGTACAGAAAAGCAGCGCCCGTCCTCCAGAGCCTGAGACCGCCACAGACCTGGTTTAGTCCTGGTTTAGTCCTGCTTTAGTCCTGCTTTAGTCCCGGTTTAGTCCTGGTTTCATCCCTTTTCCAGCTTTGCGTTAGACCTGGTTTACTTTTCTCTTGGTCCTGTCTTTTTTAACACATTTTCCTCCATTTTTTCGTCCGTTTCCAGACCTGCTGTGGTCCCGGTTTGGTCTTTTCTCTAGACCTGGTTTAGTTCTGGATTGTTCCTGGATTAAATGTGCTAAAACTGGAGTAAATCTGGAATAATGTGGTGAAGAAGAGTCAGACCAGGACAATCCCACCTGCTTCGTCTTTTCTCTTCTGGATTTAATCGTTGGCCCAAAGGTAAAACGCCACTTGAAGATGAGGTTTTTTTTGTGTCTTTCAGGAGGAAAACCAATTGTGATTGTGGTTTTTTATTTATTTTCAAATTCAAAAAGTGCAGGGTGCAAATTTCAAAGCTATTCAGGTGAAGAGAAGATGAAAAAATAACTCTAGAGTCTTTTCAGGTCATTTATTTCTCTGCAAAGGGCATTCGAGAACCTCAAACACTTCAGCTTTTGCTAATTATTCGTAATTTGTGAATGTTGTTGAATGAAGAATTAAGCTATTTGTATTGGATTTATAGTTTGCAATGGAAAAGAACACATAAATACGACAAAAAGAGCTGATCAAATATGAAACTTATTTGTAAACGACCAGCACTTTTCTTCTTCTTATGATTATTCTGACTTAAAATAAAAACAAATACTGTCTAAAGATATTCAGTTTAGTCAGTATTGCTCGCCCCTAAGTGACCATTCAAATTATTATTAGATTTCACTAAATTCATTGTTTTTTGCTGTATTTGTCCATATCAGGCCTATTAAATTGAAGGCCCGCGGGCCAAATCTGGGCCTACAAACGATCTGATCCGGCCCAACTTTTAAACATAAAAAAAATATTTTTTTTTTATAGTCCAGGTTTAGTCCCAGTTTAATTCAGTTTTTTTTCTAGTTTTGTTCTGGTTTAGTCCTGGTTTAATGCCAAATTTAGTCATGAATTAGTCCTGGTTTAGTCTTAGTTTAATTCTGCTTTCTTTCTGGTTTTATTCCAGTTTTTTCTAGTTTTGTTCTGGTTTAGTCCTGGTTTAATGCCTAATTTAGTCATCAATTAGTCCTGGTTTAGTCTTAATTTAATTCTGCTTTCCGTCTGTTTTAATTCTAGTTTATTCTGGTTTAGTCCTGGTTTAGTCTTAGTTTAAATCTGCTTTCCGTCTGGTTTTTTTTTCTAGTTTTGTTCTGGTTTAGTCCTGGTTTAGTCTTAGTTTAATTCTGCTTTCTTTCTGGTTTTATTCCAGTTTTTTCTAGTTTTGTTCTGGTTTAGTCCTGGTTTAATGCCTAATTTATTCATGAGTTAGTCCTGGTTCAGACCTGCCTGGTGCTTGTCTAGTCCTGGTTTAATTCTGGTCCATTTCTCGGCTGGTAATTGTTGGTAAAGCCTTTTTATTTTCTTTTATCTACAGTCTAACATGACGGTTGGGGTTACATTCTGATCGAGCGTTGGGGAGATTTTGTGCGACTCCAAACTGTGTCGAAAGTGAACGTCGTGAACCTCTGACTTTAGTGAAGTAAACACAAGAGTTAAATGTCTTCTGTTTGTGATGGTTTATTTGCTCTGTTTACGTCGGATGTAGAGAGTGTATAGAGAGTAAAACATTTGAAGTTTCGACTCTTCCTCTCTGTTTTAGCCTGTGTTTAGTCTGTGCAAAGTCTGTTTTTTCTTCTTTTCTTTTTCTTGCTCTGAAACATTAAGCTTTGTTTCACTTTTAACTATTTTTTTTAGGCAAAGAACCATTTTTTTGGACCCACACAGAATTATTCCTGCTGTTTCATGCCTCAGACTCTTAAATAATTCAAGTATTAAAGCTAACACTTTTACCACAGAGTCCTGGAGCTCCTTGTGGCCGCTGTAGGTTTTAGTTTTTCACACTCAAACTCCACCGAGGATTATTTAAACAAGACGAGCTCCACACATGCACCGCATCACAGAGCTGTCCTGATCTGTCCTGATCTGTTCTGTTCTGTTCTGTTCTGTTTTGTTTTGTTCTGTTGTTCTGTTTTGTTCTTTTGTTCTTTTGTTCTGTTCTGTTCTGTTCTGTTCTTTTGTCCTGTTTTGTTTTGTTCTGTTCTGTTCTGTTCTTTTGTTTTGTTTTGTTTTGTTCTGTTTTGTTCTTTTGTTCTGTTTTGTTCTGTTTTGTTCTTTTGTTCTGTTTTGTTCTGTTCTTTTGTTCTTTTGTTTTGTTCTGTTCTTTTGTTCTGTTTTGTTCTGTTCTGTTCTTTTGTTTTGTTTTGTTTTGTTTTGTTTTGTTCTGTTCTGTTTTGTTCTGTTTTGTTCTTTTGTTCTGTTTTGTTCTGTTCTGTTCTTTTGTTCTGTTTTGTTCTGTTTTGTTCTTTTGTTCTGTTTTGTTCTGTTTTGTTCTGTTCTGTTCTTTTGTTCTGTTTTGTTCTGTTTTGTTCTTTTGTTCTGTTTTGTTTTGTTCTGTTCTGGATCGTCTTTATCGCTGAAGCTGTTCATCAGTTGGATTCCATTTGCTGTTGTTTGCTTAAACTCCAGAACATAATGGTGTGAGCTGTAGCTGTTTGTCCAAAATAATATTAATGCATGACATTTATGAATCGTCTTTTGATATCGTTACTTAAGATGACACTCGCTACAACATGGTGAGGATTGTAAGTTATATAGAATTCTGCCCTGGGGCAAACTGACAGGAGCGAGGCTGTCCACCCACCCACCGACCCACCCACTCACTCACCCACTCACTCACTCACTCACTCACTCACTCACTCACTGACTGGGGAAGTGTCTTGCCCAAGCGGGGGTCAGTTCAACACAGTGAGTCCCACAGTCAGATGTGTCTGAGCTGAAGCCTGAGGTCACAGTCAAAGAAACAGATACTAAATGTTTCATGTTCATGTATTTTGTTCTTTATTTAAAGGTGCACTGTGTAACTTTGGTGGTTTCTGGTTTTGATTTGATTGCATTAACTGTGATGTTCCACAGTGTGGCTTTAAACTGTCCTCGTCAAAGCCGAGCTCTGAAGCTCAATGAGACCTGGGCCTCCGGCCACAGGGGGCAGCAGAGGCTCCAGTGTCACTGTGTCCTTAAACACTCGGGGTCACGCCTCTGGGGGTCACATGGTCATGGACTGTTCCTCTGGTGAAGGTCAGGGCTTCGGGGCAGGTTTCCTCCCTCACCAGATTTCCGAGCGTGAATCTGGTGAGTGAGGAAGTGGTGATCCGAGGGGCCGATGGCACAGATTTGCAGCCTTGCTTCCATCGGTTTGCCCCAGGGCAGCTGTGGCTACAGTGGTAACTCACCAGCTGTGAATGTGGAGTCAATGAATGATGAGTTTAAGCGTCTGGAAAAGCTCTGTAGAAATAAGGACTTATCTTTAAAGTAAAACCTGCGTCTTGTTTCCTCTTGTTTCCATCAACCAAAAAGATCTACAACAATCCTCCAGACCTGGGTCCAGGCTCAGGTCTGGTCCAGACCTGGGTCCAGGCTCAGGACTGGTCCAGACCTGGGTCCAGGCTCAGGTCTGGTCCAGACCTGGGTCCAGGCTCAGGACTGGTCCAGACCTGGGTCCAGGCTCAGGTCTGGTCCTGCTCCAGACCTGGTCCAGGCTCAGGGCTGGTCCAGACCTGGGTCCAGGCTCAGGTCTGGTCCAGACCTGGTCCAGGCTCAGGTCTGGTCCACAGCAGGTCTTTCATGTTTTCCTGTGTTTCAGATGAGGCTTGTGTCTGTGCTGCTGCTCCTCTGTGTCTCCTCGTCTTTTTGTCAGGACGAGTTTTCTGGAAACCACTCAGGTACGACACACACAAACCACTCAGGTACGACACACACAAACCACTCAGGTACGACACACACAAACCACTCAGGTACGACACACACAAACCACTCAGGTACGACACACACAAACCACTCAGGTACGACACACACAAACTACTCAGGTACGACACACACAAACCACTCAGGTACGACACACACAAACCACTCAGGTACGACACACACAAACCACTCAGGTACGACACACACAAACCACTCAGGTACGACACACACTCAGGTACGACACACACAAACCACTCAGGTACGACACACACAAACCACTCAGGTACGACACACACAAACCACTCAGGTACGACACACACAAACTACTCAGGTACGACACACACAAACTACTACACACACACACACACACACACACAAACCACTCAGGTACGACACACAAACCACTCAGGTACGACACACACTCAGGTACGACACACACAAACCACTCAGGTACGACACACACTCAGGTACGACACACACAAACCACTCAGGTACGACACACACAAACCACTCAGGTACGACACACACAAACCACTCAGGTACGACACACACAAACCACTCAGGTACAACACACACAAACCACTCAGGTACGACACACACTTAGGTATGACACACACTCAGGTACGACACACACAAACCACTCAGGTACGACACAAACCATCACAATCCTTTCATATTTCCCGTCTGTTGTGCAGGAGAGGATCGCACTGATGAAGGATCTGCAGTGGACAGTTTGGTTGCTCCGCCTCCAGAGGAGCCGACCCCGCCCCCACGAGGGTCCCCCACACAGGTTACCATGGTGACAGAGGAGGCGTTTCCCTTCGGCACGACGACAGAGGCTCATTACGCCAAAGAGGAGCAGGAGGCCATGCAGGTGCTCAGACTCAGCACTTTCACACTCTACAGCAGCAGTTCTTCTGCAGTCACGACCCCCAAACACAAAAAATAGTGATCAAGTGATAAATCAGTCTTATATCTAATTTTTGACTTTATTTAGAGAATATATACCTAGAAAAATGACTTTAACAGGCTGACAAATATGAATCTACATTCACCACTGCATTTGAAGGTGTCAGGCCTTGTTTAACACGACTGTATTAGTTTCCCCCGTCATCTGGGACCCCTGGAAATCATTTCACGACCCCCTTTGGGATCCTGACCCCGAGTTTGAGAACCACTGCTCTACAGGAGCTGCTGGAGCTGCTGCAGCTCAGCTCCTCGTGTTGGAGTTCACCTGGTGCCTTCAGGGGGGACCAGGCCTCTCACTGTTGTGCAGAGTACCCCGAGGACCTCTTGGAGGTCCTGGGAGGGAACTGGACAGTGCACCGACCGGGGACTTCAACGCCCCCTTGGGCGGACTGAACTGGTTGTGATCCCTGTGTTGTGATCCCTGTGATCCGTGTGTTTGTGATCCCTGTGTTGTGATCCCTGTGATCCGTGTGTTTGTGATCCCTGTGTTGTGATCCCTGTGTTGTGACCATAGACATAAAAATAGTGGACAGACGGTTGTGGCTCCGCCCCTTTCATGATAATGCGGCTCAGTCATGGAGAATTCAAAATGGCCGCGGGTTAGCCCCCACCACTCCCCCCTCGGTGGGGAGGCGGGGGGAGGGCGACTTTGGGGCGGCCTTTTGCTGACGTACTGCCGTCGTTGTCTCTATGGTTACCGCCCACTTGTAGGTGTTTGGCTGCGCCCTGACATTTCCGGCGCGTAAAGCCCGCCTTCTTCATTAGATATGCACGAACTTTAAACAATCACAGGCTAAACCAGCCTGGTTCAAAAAAATTCACCCCCCTCAGCGTCACAGAGCCGTAAGCTAACGTCACAGAGCCGTAAGCTAACGTCACAGAGCCGTAAGCTAACGTCACAGAGCCGTAAGCTAACGTCACAGAGCCGTAAGCTAACGTCACAGAGCGTTTGAGACCAAAGCCGTATTTTGAGCCTCAGGCTCTAAAGTAGGTTTTGAAACGTCTAACTCCCCATTGACTTGCATTGAATAATTCTACTTCTGCAGCAGCCCCTAGTGGTCAGCAGCAGATTGCAAACATGGCAGCTACAGTCGGCGGCTCAATTTGAGGGCGATAGCCTCGCCAACTGGTTGTGATCCCTGTGCAGCACTGGTTGTGATCCCTGTGCAGCACTGGTTGTGATCCCTGTGTTGTCCTGCAGGTGGCGCTGGACTCGTCGGAGGAGCAGTCTGGAGACCTGGAGGAGGCGCCCACAGACTGTAACTGTGAAGCTGGAGAGCCGGGATTCGCCGGCTTCGCTGGACCCAAAGTCAGATTTACTCTGCAGAACATTTATTTACACTTTTGAATACTTTCTGTTTCATCCCTGGGCCAAAGAATTAGAGTTAAAGTGACAATTAATCATTTAAAAGAACTTTTAGAGTAACACACTGACAAGGTAGAATTAATCTTGTAAAAACATAAATGTTTGTCGAAACAAAAACTGACACAAAGTTCAAAATGTTTTACCTTCAAGACAAAACGCTGCAGGTGAACAGGACAAAAATCCTGTTCAGAGTCAGATCTGAACAAATCCTTCTGTTTGTTTGGTCTAAATCCTGTTGAGTCCAGATTGTACAGTTTGGTGTAGGATCTACTTTAAGGCTGATCTTTATGTCTCGAGGGACAAAAATGCATTTTAAGAAAACGACCTTTGAAGTTACAATGTCCCAGAGAAATCTATGGATGAAGTGGATTCAATGGAAGAATCAAACATCTTTAGGAGCAGATTGGACACGTTTGTAGTTTCCACATGAAAGTCGACGTGTGAGAGAGAAAACTGACCAAAAATGAGTTTTGCCTGCAGAGTCTCACCTTAAATATACAAAATGTTCACCTACACTTTAATTCCAAATACTGCAAGCAAAACATTTATTTATTTATTTTTTCTATTTTTTGCACTCTCAACATAAACATTTTCACCTGAAAACAGTAAAAAAAATTCTTCCATTGAATCCACTTCATCCATAGATTTCTCTGGGACATTGTAACTTCAAAGGACGTTTTCTTCAAATGCATTTTTGTTCCTCGGGACATAAAGATCAGCCTTAAAGTAGATCCTACACAAAACTGTACAATCTGGACTCAACAGGATTTAGACCAAACACAAGGATTTGTTCATATCTACAGTGATCCCTCGCTATATCGCGTTTCATCTTTCACGGCTTCGCTGCTTCACGGATTTTTTTTACAGTGCGGATATTTTTACAGTGCATCCACTGAACTTCAGCGCACGCACAAGAACGGACCCTTTGATGAGTCGTTCATTGCAGTTCTCAAATATAATCGAAGGTGGCATATCCGTTTATAAAAATCTTTTTGCTCAGAAAAAGAAAGAGCGCCAACAACTAAAGAAAGACTCGTGCGCCTTCAGTAGAAACAGAGGCTACAGGGGGCGGAGTCAGGACCAAGAGGCACAGACTGTGAAATACACCAGTGACAATGTTTACAACCTTGTATTACTATATTAAAATGATTGTTTTAAACACATTTTGGGCTTTAAAACAGGTTTTGATTTTTGGTTTCATTCCATAGTTCAGTATTGCATTGTAAAATAATAAAAAATAAAGCTGTGACTACTTCACGGATTTCACTTTTCGCGTGTTATTTTTGGAACGCAACTCCCACGATAAACGAGGGATCACTGTAATTCTAAAAGTGATTTATTGAAGTTTTAATCCAAAAAATGAGGCGAAATTTGAATTTTTAAGCCAATTTTCAGCCAGATCTACTTATTCATTTAAGACGTACAATTCCCCTCTGTACGTTTTTGTGTCTAATGTGTGTCAACAAAGTGAAGCAAGGAATTTAAACCTGGTTCTGTCCATTTTTCAGATTTATTTGTCTAAAACATGGTACAATTTGGCCTTCTTTCCATAAAGTACAAACATTACATGATGAACAATGAAAATACATTTTTTCTTACATTTCTGTGAGAAAACTGTAAGTCGTTTCAAACGATTGTCTCTAAATGTATTTCACGGTTATCACAGAGATCCACTCTCTCTGTAAACTGCCACAGATTTACTCCAGATGCCCTTCCCAATGCAGTAAAGTGTCTCATTTAACTTCAGTTCATGTAAATATCCACAAAGCCTGTAGAGGGCGCTGTGGCTCTGACAGTCATGTTTTCTGAGTGCTATTCATCCTATTAATGTGTGTTTAAATGTGAATTACACAAAATGAAGTCTACTAAATTTTTTTGTTTTTTTCTCATTTCTTTCTTTTAAATTTTTTTTTTTCAGGGTTTCAGAGGGTTCCAAGGTAAAACTGGAGATCCGGGTCTGCAGGGACGAGAGGTGAGAAGAGGCTTTTGAATATAACATTAAAATAAAATAGAAACTAAAATGTTGAAGTTGTTGTTTATTGTTGTTTGTTGTTGTTTGTTGCTTCAGGGTTATAAAGGGACCAAAGGAGTGCAGGGACGCAGAGGAGAGCCAGGTCCAGTGGTGAGTGTAGTGTTCACGTTTTACTGAGGATTTTCTGATTTTATGGCAATGAAATCAAATACAGCGTAAGAGCTCGGGAAACACAAAAAGACATCGAGTAAATGCTAAATGCCGCGCTCTTACACCTGAACAAAACGTTAGCTAACTGGAAATCTGTAATTACACATCAATTAACGTTTTTAGTCACAAAATCAACACAGTATTCACTTTAGGAACACAAAAAGTACAATTATTCTTATCTGCAACTTAAAACTTACCTTGAGCCAATACAAAACCACGTACATTTCTGCTCTGTGTCATTTTTTAGTTCTTCAAAATAAAAGCGGTCTCTCAAACAGGAAGTTAACTGTTACGTCGTGTAACTTGACAAAGTGCGGAATAAAATACATTTACACTTTTTAAATACAGTCCTGGCTGAAAGGGGCACCCCTGATGTTTTTCTGATAAAAATGTAGTATTTCTCCCCGAAAACACACTTCCAGGTGTGATGTTTATATTGCCCACATCTGTCACTTTCACCAGGTGAGTTTAAACTAGCAGCAAATGCTTAAACAAAGTTATTTATCCACAATTTTGAAAAAGTGCCAATAATTTTTGTAGTTTTGTGTGAAATTATGTCAAAATAGCTTTTTTTCTCAGTTTTTTTGTGTTGTTCCAATAGACCCTTTAAAATGTGGCGACTGGAGGCAAAATGAAGTCGTCGACTGTAAATGTTTGAATGATTGTCTCACATTAGATCTAAATTCCTCTGGTTTTAAGTGTTTGTTGGAAAAAAGCAACACATTTGAATTTCCAGAGTAGAAAGGTCAGTTAGTTTGACTTTCTGTAACAAACCATGGACAAAATACACTTTTCTAGCCTTAAAATTGTGTGTTTAGCTTCAAAAGAATCTAATTTATAGAATAGTATCTAATATATCTCTGGATAAAATGAAAGATGATTGTGGGCTCAACATTTCTGTGAGTATTTTTCCAGTAAAACCCATAAATCTGGATTGTTCCTTCATCAAAAATGCAAAGAGTTTTCAGAATCAGAATGGGCCGTTGTCAATCATCAAAATTCACAAACAGAGGAACTTGCTTTGGCGTAAAACATAAAACAATGAATAAAATATAATAAAATATATAAAAGAGGCATGCATAAGAATAAGATAAAATAAAATAAAGTACACTAAGATAGACTAAGACTATATACAGAAATGTACAGTTGGACAGTCAGTTGATCATAATTTTCTAAAACATGATGTAAAATACAATAATAAATGTGTTTAAAGCAGCTCTGATGTCGCTCACATGTGAAACTTTTGCCTCAATTCTCAATTTAAATTACAAACTTCTAAAGGGTCAAGACACACAAAGGAAATAAACATGTGTGAAGCAAAACATTTGGAATTGCAATACTTTTTGGGATGAAATACTTGGAAAAAAAAATACTGGAAAAAATTCAGGGATGACACTTTCAGCCGTGACTGTTTACTGTTGGATCTTCAGTGAGTAATCAGAGCTGAGTGATTCTGACAAACATCTCAGTCAATTTGGGGAGTTTTCAGATAAAATAGTCAGATGATTTTGTCAATGCAACAGAAATGTGTTAAATAGTCATCATCCGGACCTGTTCTTCCTCAAACGTGTGACTGAAACGAGCCTCAAACTGAAGCTGTTTCTGATCCTTTGACACAAACTATTGTCTGACTCTTTGTGAAGCTCAGACTCTGGAGTTTTGTGTCTGATTTACTCTGATTCCACTGAAACAAGCTCCGCCCACAGGAACATCACACTTTAAAGTCTTTGCAAAGAGGGTATTGTCACCAACATGTCACTCGGCAGGTCAGTTCTGGTGATTTAGTTGTTCCTTTTGCAAAATCAGAATGTAGCAGAAAACAGTATTGTTTAGATCTTCAACAGCGTCTGTGAGAATAAGGCAAATAAGCAACAGAAATCATTTTAAAAAGACATTAAAACAAAAATGTATAATTGAATTGCTGTGAATATTAAGTTGGAATGATTACAATTTTAATTATGATTATTATTGTAATTAGTGTAAATGTAAAGTTATTTGATCCATTGTGACTAGACACAGTATGTGATTGTATTTTATGTTGAATGGACCCCAGGACGAGCAGCGACCATTCAGTGGAAGCTAATGGGGTTCCAAATAAATAAATAAATAAAAAAAATAAATAAATAAAACTACATTTTCTTTGTTAAATCTACGAAGAAGTGAAGCTGTGTTTGTACAGTTTGTCTGATTGACGCTTTTGGCTTTTGTTGGTTTTGACAATTCCTCTTTCAAAGCTGAAGCTAAAAATTAGTTCTAGGGACTTGAAATAAAGTCTTAAAAATTACAGGCGGAATCCATATAAATGTTTGTGTACCGTATTTTCCGCACTATAAAGCGCACCGGATTATAAGGTGCACTGTCAGTTTTTTTGAGAAAATTGAAAGCTTTTAGGTGCGCCTTATAGTGCGGAAAATACGGTATATTTTAAATATGTGTATATAGTAAAACTGACTCTGATTCATCCCAGAATGTTTGATTTGATATAAATAAATGGGTCACAGCTTTCTTTTCATGTTGAACACGTCCAGCAGCTGATCGTTTCCTTTTATCAGATTTGGATAAAAAGGAATAAATAAATAAAAAATAGTGTCCCGCCGGTGGGACGCCAGAATCACAACAGGTTTTAAAGGACAAAATGAACCTTCTTGAGCTCTTAACCCTGTTCTGTTAATGTTCCGTCATCACAAACTCACCTGGAGTTACATTTAGCTTCATTCTCACTAGTTTGGTGAATCCTGGTTAGAAAATGCTCTCCGTCCAACGTCAAAAACACCCAGAATCTTCTCGACGTGTGACGTTTTGATGATTGTTGTGTCTCCAGGGCGACCCAGGTCTGGAGGGCGAGGACGGAGGCTCGGGCTTCACTGGAGGAATGGTGAGAGTTCAACACAAATCATGTAGGAAAAAGATGAATATTATCAAAGATTTAACTGTTTGTTTGTTTGTTTGTTTGTTTGTTTGTTTGTTTCAGGGAGAACCAGGACTGCAGGGAGAGCCAGGTGAACCGGGAGAGCTGGGAGTCAAGGTGAAGTAACGTCATTTTTAACTCCCATTTTTAAGAATAATAATCGAAACGTTGAGTGTCCAGTGGAGTGAAAGCGCTCCCATACTCATACCTGTTTAACCAACTTCCAAAAGAGAAACCAAGTTCTTTTTGCGCTTAAAAGTGAAGAAAATGACTTTAAAAAGCTCACATTCATGACCTCCTTCTTCTGTTGCTAACATTTCCCGCCAAAAAATAATCAGTTTCAGTGCAGCTAACTTCTTTTAACATTTTATTGGAAATACACTGCAAAAAATGAACTTCTAGATGAGTTAAACATCTTGATTTGAGGATATTAATCTGAATTTCAGACGTTTTGACTCGTTAAGATGAGTTAAGACTTTTTATTTGATGGAACTAGATTATTTGACTTGTTTCAAACCGTTTCTGACTTGTTTCAACACATTATTTCTTATTTCAGTCCAAATTATCTGTCACTGGGTTAAGATCATTTTACTTGTCCGACTGACAAATGTATTTTCTTATTTTAAGATAAATTATGATCATTATCAGCCAGAAATACTTTGAAAACAGTGAAATATCCTGCATCACATCAGCAATTAAATCTCATCGAGTCAAAACTTCTCAAATCCAGATAAAAATGATCAATTCAAGCCATTTTAAACTTTACAGATTTACATTTTTTGCTGCAGGAAGATAATTTGGATTGAAATAAGAAATAATGTGTTGAAACAAGTCAGAAACGGTTTGAAACAAGTCAAATAATCTAGTTCCATCAAATAAAAAGTCTTAACTCATCTTAACGAGTCAAAACGTCTGAAATTCAGATTAATATCCTGAAATCAAGACGTTTTAACTCATCTAGAAGTTCATTTTTGCAGTGCACAAAAGTAGTTACGGCACTAAAGTATGATTTGTGACGTTTTAGAGAAAAAAGAGTGTGTGATATACGTGTGCTATAAATAAATATGTCACTGCTGCCGGTGCAATAATCTCCAGATGAAAAATACTTGTTTTTTCTGTGATTTTATTCGTTGTTGTGTTTCCAGGGCGACGTGGGAATGGAAGGACCACGAGGAGGAGTCGGAGGTCCAGGTGAAAAGGTAGGAATCCAAAAAGCAGGATTCGTGTCGATAAATGAGTCCAAAAAAGAGAAAGAAAAACGAATAAAGGTCCAGTTTCCTCCGTCAAAAAAACCCCAAAAACCTCAAGACCAAGATCTGGAGATGTTGCCTCCGAGGATAAGAAAGAGTAACCTCAGATCTAAATGACAGAACGACAGCTCGGTGTTATTTCCGTCTTTTTAAGAAACAGAAACCAAACTTAAAGGGCAAAGATTTCACAGAATTGACTTTTAACCCTGTTCTAGTGATGTTTCATCATAAAAGACATCCATGGAGTTACGTTAAGCTTCATTTTTTGGATAACGCTTTAGATTAAGGTTCCTTAGTTAACTATTTGTAAGATGTTAATAAGCACTAATAGTTTGTTTATGCACTTATAACGCCTTATACATGTTTATAATCCATGTTTGAGTGAATAAACCACATGTACAGAGCATCAATGAGCTGCAGATTACATTATTTTCAATTATCATGCTAATAAATGCTTGTAAATGCTTTATAAGTGCTGATAAACACATAACAAGTGCCTATTAATGCTTTATAAATAGTTGACTAAGGAACCTTAATGTAAAGCGTTACCATTTTTTGCCGTGTGGAATGAATAAGAAACGTTTTTTGTTGTTTTAAAACATTTACGGCGCTCAAGAGCAGGTTTAAAGGCTAACGGCAGTAGGAAAAATGCAGAAAGTCCATCGTTTAAGTCAGTGTTTTTCAACCTTTTTTGACTCGTGGCACACGTTTTGGGTTTAAAAGCTACAACAGCGCGTCATGTACCAATAAAACATGAGCAAATCAGACCATTTAGTTAAAAAATATTGTATATAATGAGAAAAATAATGTCTGTGGCACTGTCTACACTGCAAAAACTGAACTTCTAGATGAGTTAAACGTCTTGATTTCAGGATATTAATCTGAATTTCAGACGTTTTGACTCGTTAAGATGAGTTAAGACTTTTTATTTGATGGAACTAGATTATTTGACTTGTTTCAAACCGTTTCTGACTTGTTTCAACACATTATTTCTTATTTCAGTCCAAATTATCTGTCACTGGGTTAAGATCATTTTACTTGTCCGACTGACAAATGTATTTTCTTATTTTAAGCAAAATTATGATCATCATCAGCCAGAAATACTTTGAAAACAGTGAAATATCCTGCATCACATCAGCAATTAAATCTCATCGAGTCAAAACTTCTCAAATCCAGATAAAAATGATCAATTCAAGCCATTTTAAACTTTACAGATTTACATTTTTGCTGCAGGAAGATAATTTGGATTGAAATAAGAAATAATGTGTTGAAACAAGTCAGAAACGGTTTGAAACAAGTCAAATAATCTAGTTCCATCAAATAAAAAGTCTTAACTCATCTTAACGAGTCAAAACGTCTGAAATTCAGATTAATATCCTCAAATCAAGACATTTAACTCATCTAGAAGTTCATTTTTGCAGAGCAGTTCTTTAAATTTGATAATAGTAATGGTTTTGTGTTGTTTTTTGAAGAAAATGTTGCTCAGAACACTCCAGGAAGGTATATTAGTTCATTAAATCCACATTTGTGAATCCGTTAACATTTTCTCAGGGCGCACCAGTGTTCCCCGGCACTGGAGGAAAATCAAGGCTTTAAGTGACCGTTGAGTTCTAAGATACCCAGATATGGACGGTTTATGACTAAACTTTTCTGTTCCCTGTTTGGTCTGGTTTGGTCTGATCTGGAGCAGGAGGAAACTGAAGAAATAGAGGAAGGGCGTTTTAACCGTTACAGACTCTGGAGGATTTACAGTTTCTTATCGTTGACCACAAACGCCACACGTCCTGAATCACACTGTACTCCCCAGACACGCTCCCCCCAGCAGCGGCTCCACCCCGAGCTCCCACCGTGTGACGCAGCCCCTCCCATAACCGCCATCTTAACCTCCGTGAAGTTTTGTTTGTGATATTTTCGTTTTTAAGATATTAACGACGGGGTCAAATTAGGGTCACGCAGCCCCCAGGAAAACGGCCCGAAATGGTGATTACTCTGCAAAAAATGAACTTCTAAATGAGTTAAAACGTCTTGATTTGAGGATATTAATCTGAATTTCAGACGTTTTGACTCGTTAAGATGAGTTAAGACTTTTTATTTGATGGAACTAGATTATTTGACTTGTTTCAACACATTATTTCTTATTTCAGTCCAAATTATCTTCCTGCAGCAAAAAATGTAAATCTGTAAAGTTTAAAATGGCTTGAATTTATCATTTTTATCTGGATTTGAGAAGTTTTGACTCGTTGAGATTTAATTGCTGATGTGATGCAGGATATTTCACTGTTTTCAAAGTATTTCTGACTGATAATTAATTCATAAATAATTAAAATAAGAAAATACATTTGTCAAGTAAAATGATCTTAACCCAGTGACAGATAATTTGGACTAAAATAAGAAATAATGTGTTGAAACAAGTCAGAAACGGTTTGAACAAGTCAAATAATCTAGTTCCATCAAATAAAAAGTCTTAACTCATCTTAACGAGTCAAAACGTCTGAAATTCAGATTAATATCCTCAAATCAAGACGTTTTAACTCATCTAGAAGTTCAGTTTTGCAGTGCAGCTTTAGTCGACTGATCTTGTGTGACTTTTTCATCGACTAAAGCTGGAGCGTAGCCTGAAGCTGCTCTGGTCGGACTGAGATCATGAGCAGATGTTCTTCACCTGCTGCTCCTTCAGTTTGTGGCGCGACAGATGGATGTGATTCACCAGGATAGAACTGTGGAAATCCCCGCTCTTCCCCACATCAGACGGCCCTCCCCCACTCCTCACCCACTCCTCCCCCACTCCTCACCCACTCCTCCCCCACTCCTCACACATTCCTTACCCCCCCACGTGTTTAATTACACAGAAGAGTCTGAGTCAAACATCTCAAACACCCACAGCCTGTCATTAAACCCACTGAGAAGACCAGACCAGGACTAAACCAGGACTAAACCAGTACTGAGCCAGGACTAAACCAGGACTGAACCAGGACTGAACCAGGACTGAGTCAGGACTGAACCAGGACTGAACCAGGACTGAACCAGGACTGAACCAGGACTAAACCAGGACTGAACCAGGACTGAACCAGGACTAAACCAGGACTGAACCAGGACTAAACCAGGACTAAACCAGGACTGGACCGGGACTAAACCGGGACTAAACCAGGACTAAACCAGGACTAGACCAGGACTGAACCAGGACTAGACCAGGACTGAACCATAGTAGTATATATATATATATATATATATATATATATATATATAAAAATTCCCTGCTCACCCTCCGCGGGTGGTCACATCCATCTCTGAGCTCGGGTCCTCTACCAGAGGCCAGGGAGCTTGAGGGTTCGGCGCAGTATCTTAGCTGTTCCTAGCACTGCGCTCTTCTGGACTGAGATGTCTGATGTTCCTCCAGTTTGGGAGTCACTGCCCCAAGTGCTCCGATCACCACGGGCACCACTTTGGCCTTCACCTTCCAGGCCTCTCCAGCTCTTCTCTGAGCCCTTGGTATTTCTCCAGTTTCTCATGTTCTTTTCTCCTGATGTTGCCATCACTTGGTATTGCCACATCAACCACAACGGCCTTCCTCTGCTCTTTATCCACCACCACGATGTCTGGTTGGTTTGACATCACCTTCTGTCAGTCTGTGTCTGGAAGTCCCACAGGATCTTCGCTCGGTCATTCTCTACCACCTTTGGAGGTGTTTCCCACTTTGACCTTGGGGTTTCCAGTCCATACTCCGCACAGATGTTTCTGTACACTATACCAGCCACTTGGTTGTGGCGTTCCATGTATGCTTTCCCTGCAGCGTCTGACACCCTGCAGTTATGTGTTGGACTGTCTCAGGAGCTTCTTTGCACAGCCTACACCGTGGGTCTCGTCTGGTGTGGTAGATCTGGGCCTCTATCGCTCTGGTGCTCAGGGCCTGTTCCTGTGCAGCCATGATGAGTGCCTCTGTGCTGTCCTTTAGTCCGGCCCACTCTAGCCACTGGTAGGATTTCTTGATATCAGCCACTTCAGTTATGTTCCGGTGGTACATCCCATGTAGGGGCTTGTCCTCCCATGATGGTCCCTCCTCCGGCACCTCACCTTCTGTTCCCCATTGCCTGAGACATTCACTGAGCACATCATCATCTGGGGCCTTATCCTTGATGTACTTGTGGATCTTGGATGTTTCATCCTGGATAGTGGCTCTCACGCTCACTAGTCCACGGCCTCCTTCCCTACGGCTAGTGTACAGTCTCAGGGTGCTGGATTTGGGATGGAACCCTCCATGCATGGTCAGGAGCTTTCGTGTCTTAACGTCTGTGGTCTGTATCTCTTCCTTTGGCCATCTTATTATGCCCGCAGGGTATCTGATCACTGGCAGAGCGTAGCTGTTTATCGCCCGGGACTTGTTCTTGCCATTGAGCTGGCTTCTTAGGACTTGCCTTACTCGCTGGAGGTACTTGGCTGTTGCTGCTTTCCTCGTTGCCCCTTCGAGGTCGCCATTTGCCTGTGGTATTCCAAGGTATTTGTACCCATCCTCAATGTCTGCTATTGTTCCCTCTGGGAGTGAGACCCCTTCTGTGTGGACTACCTTCCCTCTCTTTGTTACCATCCGACTACACTTTTCCAGCCCGAATGACATCCCGATATCAGTGCTGTAGATCCTGGTCGTGTGGATCAGTGAGTCGATGTCTCGCTCACTCTTAGCATACAGCTTGATGTCCTCCATGTAGAGGAGGTGACTGACGGTGGCCCCATTCCTGAGTCGGTATCCATAGCCAGTCTTGTTGATTATCTGGCTGAGGGGGTTCAGACCTATGCAGAACAGCAGTGGGGACAGTGCATCTCCTTGGTATATGCCACATCTGATGGTCACTTGTGCAAGTGGCTTGCCATTGGCCTCCAGGGTGGTCTTCCACAGTTTCATTGAGCTTGCTATGAAGGCCCTTAGTGTCCTATTGATATTGTACATCTCCAAGCACTCAGTGATCCATGTGTGTGGGATTGAGTCGTAGGCTTTCTTGTAATCAATCCAGGCAGTGCACAGGTTGGTGTGTCGGGCTTTGCAGTCTTGGGCGACTATTCTGCCTATGCCCTTCTGTGCTTTGCTCATGTATTGGTCCGTGTGTCCACTTATCTTAGCCACGAGGATGCCTGACATGAGCTTCCATGTTGTGGAGAGACAGGTTATTGGCCGATAGTTGGATGGGACTACACCCTTGGAGGGATCCTTCATGATCAGGATCGTGCGCCCTTCGGTTAGCCATTCAGGATGAGTCCCGTCCCTCAGCAGCTGGTTCATTTGTGCTGCTAGGCGTTCATGGAGAGCAGTGAGTTTCTTTATATATACACACATATACATATATATCATTTCAAGTTTGTTCCACACCTAAATAAAAGTCATCCCTCATTCGTCCAGTTCAGGGACGTTCCAGTAGAACAGAAGTTCCAGAAGTCATTTTCAGTCTGTGGAGCCGGTTTGGGAACTCTGCCTTAAATGCTACTCTGAGCTATGAAAGGCCCGCCCACATGGAGCCCCGCCCACAGGGAGGAGTCACTGATAATGAACTTTCTTTGTTAAGATATTATTTTGCCCTGCCTAGATTCACCTGAAACTGATCTTTGTTCTGTTAGCATTTTGTTCTATTGTCCTACTGTTAGCTGTAGCTCCTCGTCACTGTTAAGTGTCTGAGCATCACGTGATTACCATATGATTTAGATGTGATTAGCATGTGATTAGCATGTGATTACCATATGATTTAGATATGATTTAGATGTGATTAGCATCTGATGTAGATGTGATTTAGATGTGATTAGCATGTGATTTAGATGTGATTAGCATGTGATTAGCATGTGATTTAGATGTGATTAGCATGTGATTAGCATGTGATCAGCATATAATTTAGCATGTGATTATCATGTGATTAGCATGTGATTAGCATGTGATTAGCATATAATTTAGATGTGATTTAGATGTGATTAGCATATGGTTTAGATGTGATTTAGATGTGATTAGCATATGATTAGCATGTAATTAGCATGTGATTTAGATGTGATTTAGATGTGATTAGCATGTGATTAGCATATGATTTAGATGTGATTTAGATGTGATTAGCATATGATTAGCATGTAATTAGCATATGATTTAGATGTGATTTAGATGTGATTACCATGTGATTAGCATGTGATTTAGATGTGATTTAGACGTGATTAGTATGTGATTAGCATATGATTTAGATGTGATTTAGATGTGATTTAGATGAGCATGTGATTAGCATGTGACTGGTCAGACTTGGACGGTGTCATAAATCTTTGTTAAACTGAATCTTTAACCGTAGAAAAGGTTTGAGGGTTTGTCATCTGGACGCTGTTTGAAGATCGAGATGTTTCGACTTTTATCCAGTGCAGCTTTAGTCGACTGAACTTGTGTGACATTTTCATCGACTAAAATGAGCGCAGCCCGAAGCCGCTCTGGTCGGAGTGAGTTTGATCTGGTTTGATCTGGTTTCAGGGAGGAGCAGGAGACGCTGGAGCTCCAGGACCAAAAGGAACCAAAGGCCTCAAGGTAAAATAAGCAACAGGTTTAAAATTGACATCATTTTAAAGACGAAACATGGAATCTGTTTGTGTCGTGTCTTTACTGCGTGAGATTTAAGGCTGTGATCTTTTATTAGTCGACCAATTATTTGATCTACCTTAAAATAAAGAAAAGTTACATCTTAAATAAGACAATAAATGAATATGTGTTTGAAATAAGCGTTCATAATATTTGAGGATATTCTGACGGTTTAGAAAGAAAAAACACACACAAAAAAACCTACTTATGTCAATGGAACAGGCATAAAAGTGTAGAACAATAACATTAATCCTAAAAATGTAAAATTTGTTCTGTGGAGGTCAAAAAGGGTTAAATTACACCTTTAAGAGTAAAAAGTAAAAGTAATTCATACAGATTGAAAACTATGAAAGCGTCAAATATGGATCTTGATAAAGAATGTGGTCTTCAGAAGCAATTTATTTAACATTTTTGTTGTTTTTTTTTAAATCCTGAACTAAGACGTAAAAAATAAATAAATGTAGGCAAGATCTATCCTTAAATGTGCTGAAAACGAACTCTCCAGGCAAAAAAAAATGCTTTCAAATGTCGTGAAGTAAAAGTTAAAAAGTATTCACTGTAAACTGTTCTTAAGTAAAGTACAGATGGATAAAATTGCACAGAACTTTTACTTTTGTGTTAAATCAAATCAAATCAAACTTTATTTATAAAGCGCCTTTCATACATATAATGTAACACAAAGTGCTTTACAGTGCATTAAAAACATTCCCACATGTCGTTTCCCTCCCAACCTCCCCCACAACCACCCGACCCACTCAACCAAACCCCCCCCCATGAGGCTGAGTACAGATGCACCAGTTGAACAAGCACCATCAGAGGAGCTGTCTGCACCAGGAGCAGAGTGAGCCACAGGACACAGACTCAAGGCCCAGAGATGAGACAAACACCTCCACCAGGGGCCCATGACCCAGGGCCCCACAGCCACAGACGACCGCCGCTCCTGGTACAGAGGGCCCCTCAGAGGAAACACTGGAGAGTCTAAAATGAATTAAAAAAAATAGATAAATATTAAGAAATAAGTCAGTAATTGGGTTAAAATAGAGTAAAACTAAATAAATAATACATAAATACATCTAAAATGGAAAGCCTAAAATAAATAAACACAATAAATAGGGTAAATAAATATATTAAATGAACCGATTAAATTAAATATTAGTCAAAAGCTAAACTAAAAAGGTGGGTCTTGAGCCTGCTCTTAAAAACCTTCCCGCTGTCGTCATCAGGGGGCAGAGCAGAGTTGTTCTGGTGACAAGAGAAAGTGAAAGTAAAACTATGTACAGTGTTTTACCTGGTGCTTAAGTGTCTCTGAAATGTTCTTAAAGGATCAGAGCTTTTTCCTGAGTCTTTATCCTATTTTGCCTTCTCTTTCTTCCTTTAAACTGCAGCTTTTACTTCACGAAACTCAATTAAATCGTGGTTTTAATTTGTTTTTTTCGCACTTGAACTTGTCTCTTTCAGGGCTCTGACGGAGACGAGGGGGAGCAAGGTCCACAGGGCAAAGACGGACAAAATGTAAGCGTTAAATGTGCCTGTGGATAAAAATGAATTAAATAAACCATTAAAAAAATTAATGTTTAACGTGGATTTGTTTCAGGGACAAGCTGGAGCTCCGGGATTCAAAGGCGACGTCGGCGACAGAGGATACAACGTGAGAAACTTATCTAAGTGATTTTAAATGAAACAATAACACATCTAACAACTAAATATGTATAATTATTACGTATTTCTCCTAAAACAACTGAAATGAGTGCATATAAGTGTATTTCTGTCAGTGTTAATGCCCCAATTTAAGCAGTTCTACCATTAATAACTGCATTTTTCATCTGGTGGCGTCAAAAGCAGGGGCGGTTTTACAATTGGGCAATAGGCCACAACTGCCTTGGGGCCCCAACCTAAAGGGGCCCCAGTAACATAACATTTTGGTTCATATATTTAAATTATTTGATTATATAACAGCATAAACACAAAGCTTACACAGAAAAATAAAGAATATAAGCGTGAGCATGTCTTATGGTAACGTGAAACAGCTTTACGTGAACAAATTAGCATTAACATAATTAGCACAAAAGAACAGTTCCTCGTTACGTACACTTTTAAAAGCCAGTAATACATTTATTTTCTAGATTTTTTTTAAATTTTGTTTTAAGAAGGTGGTACTTAATTTCAATTCGTCACTTGGTTCATTCTATAATTTTACACCCAGAACTGAAACACATCTTAATTTAACATTTGTTCTTACTTTAGCGCATTTGGAACTGTATAAACCTCGAAAATTATATTGACCAACTCTTTGTTTAAAAAAAAATTTAATTGAACTATATTATTTAAGTTTATAAAGAATCTCTAATATTTCAATACATACAATATCAACTAGTTTTAAACCTTTAAAACGAGTAACAGTAAAGAGGAACAGTGGACTTTAAAACAAGAAAAAGGCCGACAAAATAGTCTGAGATTGTCAAATTTAATCATTTTGCCCAAGCCAACTACAAAACTAAACAATAAAATGAATTACAAATGAATATCATGTATTAATGTATTTAAATCAGCTGAACATGTGTAAAACACACCAACAAACGGGAAACATGCTCTGAAGTTTTGAATATTTTTCTGGGGAAGGACCCCCAAACCCCCTGTTTAAAGCTGTGTAGAACATGTAGCTGTTGCCCAAAATTTTCCAATAGTTCACTAAACACCCCAAATGTATGAACCTGTCCAGCCTCCGCAATAAAAAACAAACAAAAACAAACAAAAACAAAAGCTTCCTTCAAAAACAATTCAAGGGACACGACAGAAAAGTTCTAGATAATCACTCCTGACGACGAGGGGCCTGGGCTTTGTTTTGCCCCAGGCCCCCGAATTCCTAGGACCGCCCCTGTCGATGTTTGAATGTATTTGATTTATTTTTCAGGGCTATCCAGGTGAACCGGGAGGTCGAGGAGACACCGGAGAACAGGTATGTGTAGAATTAATGACATTTTAACAATAAAATAGCTCCACTTTGTGCTCCTGAAACAACGACATGATTCCATTTGAACAAGTGTGCTTCTCCCAAACTTTCACTTTTAGCTTTGAGGTTTTGGTTTTACTCGTGGAATGACTGTCACGTTGATTATCATGTTGTAATCGACAAGAACGCTCTGACCCAGAACATTCCAAGAAGTCATTCTGCAACTGAAAGCAGAATCCATCAGTGTCGACAGAACTTTTCAGCAGGAGTCATTCAACTCGAGGCAAGGCAGGTTTATTTGTAGAGCACGATCGGTTTGGCTTTAAAGAGAAGAGTGCGGATAAATCCTCCAGTCGTGTGCACATCTGAACAAAACTGTTTTAGGATTTGAACATTGTCAGAGGTTTGTCTCACGTCTGCAGGGAGACTGTTCCAGATTTAGATGCATCAAACTGAAACGCTGATTCCCCATGTTTAGTCCTGACTCTGGCACCAGCAGGAGGCCGGTCCATGTTTAGTCCTGACTCTGGCACCAGCAGGAGGCCGGTCCATGTTTAGTCCTGGGGCTTCAAGGCAAGGGGCTGGTTTTTTGGTTGGTTTTGTCCTCTGGGCCAGAAACCAGGACAAAACCAGGTCTAAACCAGGTCTAAACTAAGACTAAACCAGATCCAAACCAGGTCTAAACCAGGTCTAAACCAGGACTAAACCAGATCCAAACCAGGACTAAACCTGGTCAAAACCAGGTCTAAACCAGGACTAAAACAGGTCCAAACCAGGTCTAAACCAAGTCCAAACTAGGTCCAAACCAGGTCTAAACCAGGACTAAACTAGGTCCAAACCAGATCTAAACCAGGTCTAAACCAGGACTAAACTAGGTCTAAACCAGGTCCAAACCAGGTCCAAACCAGGTCCAAACCAGGTCCAAACCAGGTCCAAACCAGGTCTAAACCAGGTCTAAACCAGGTCTAACCCAGGACTAAACTAGCACTAAAAACAGATCTAAACTAATAACAACTGATCAAATGTTCTGTATATTTTGAAGATGGCGTCATGGCCAGATCATGTCCCGTGAAGGGCCTGATTTGGCCCCCGGGCCTGCGGTTGAACAGCTCTGTGGAGGCAACTTAACCTCAGTGCATCGTATTTCATTTCACTTTGCAATATGTTATTTAAACTGACACTTTGACACTAACGAGAAAAGGGTTGAGATAAATACTCAGAAAGTGTTATGTAACCAAGCATGAATGTGACCCGCCCAGAGTTTAATCCCGAACACAACCTTGTGAAAGCAAAACAAAGTTATCTGCCAGACCCAGGACTGTGATAAAGGTGCACTATGTAACTTTTATTGTGGCGGGTCTGTAAGGTTATGTCCACAGGACACACTCTTACACTTGTAGATGCAAGTGCAAGGAACAGAATGATCTAAAATGGTAAATATAACTAGTGCCAAATGTTCAGAACAGTTTTATTTTCATTATGTTCCGGCAAATTGTCTTCGTGATAAATTTTCTCTCTCTTGTCCAATGCCCAGAGAAGCGTTTAGAAGTTGAGGTGACTTTGCTTGGACCTGTTTGTTTGCGATAAAACACACGTCAGACAAAAACAACAAAAAACTTCACTTTCAGGCCCCACTTTCTGCACAAAGACAACACTCATCAGCCGAACATGAGCGAACAGTTTGTCAAAAGCACGTGCAAATCCCAGAGGTGCACTAGAGCTCCTGCCTCCCAGTGAGGAGCTCGTGGGTTTGAACCCCGGACCAGACCAACATCACACGATCTCTGGCTGGAGTCTGCATGTTCTCCCCGTGTCACTGTGGGTTCTCTCCAGGTTTTCCAGCTCCTCCCACCGTCCAAACACATGACTGTGTAGGTTAACTGGTCACTCTAAACTGCCCGAAGAGAATGATTGTGAGAGTGAACGACTGTCTGTGCACGTCTCTGTGTTAATCCTGCGACGAGTTGGTGTACCCTGCCCACACGGCAAAAATGAACTTCTAGATGAGTTAAATCAGAGGTCCCCAACCTTTTTATCATCGCGGACCGTTCAACGCTTGACAATTTTACTGCGGCCCCGGTAGGGGCCACTATGTACCTGTTTTTTTTCTTTTTTCTCAGCTTTGAAGGCTTCATTGCCTCATTAGAGCCGTAGGATTCACGTAGGATTCCTGGTATTGTCTTGTTTCTGACTCATTTTGTTGCTTGAGGGTTAAATTTTAGCTCAAATGACCGAGATGTAACCATCGATCGGGCCCAAAAATTCAAGCCCGACCCGCCGAGCCTGTGTGCGTACTGTCCGAGCCCAAGTCATTTGCTGCAAGATTCGACCCGAACCCGACCCGGGACCGCGCGGATACTGTTCGAACCCGACCCAGGACCGTGCAGATACTGTCCGAACCCGACCCGGGTCCGCGCACGTGTAGAACCAGAGTTACGTAAACTCGGTTCCTGCAGAGTTTTATTGGCAGAATAAGCGCCTGACAGGACTTCAAGTGTTTAGTGTTCGGGACGCCTCCTGTCCCAGACGCGCCTGTTCCACCGCTGACCCCGCCCACATGATCTCTCTCTCACTCCTTTCGTCTCTCTCTCTCCTCCTGCTCCTCCTCCTGCTCTTTCTCTCTTTTTCTCTCTCCTCGTGTAGCAGCCGCGCTTTCATTAACGTCTTTTCTCACGTCACATATTTTGATCACTTTATTCGAGGATGAGGAGGAAAACAACACAGCACTGGCTGCTCACGCGCTCTTTCGCCGTGGAGCGCATGTTACGCACGGCGCGCCTCTGGCCCCTGGGCCGCTCGACTCAGCCCGACAGAAGAGCGGAAAACGTGGACCCGAAGAATCTGGCCAAGAATCTAAGCTCTTATGTATCCTAGACTAGAGAATCCGGTCCTTTTTCAAAATAAATTGATAACGGATCCGCCCGGGGGTTGGGGACCACTGAGTTAAACGTCTTGATTTCAGGATTTTAATCTGAATTTCAGACGTTTTGACTCGTTAAGATCAGTGGAGATTATTTATTTGATGGATCTAGATTATTTGACTTGTTTCAAACCGTTTCTGACTTGTTTCAACACATTATTTCTTATTTCAGTCCAAATTATCTTCCTGCAGCAAAAATGTAAATCTGTAAAGTTTAAAATGGCTTGAATTGATCATTTTTATCTGGATTTGAGAAGTTTTGACTCGATGAGATTTAATTGCTGATGTGATGCAGGATATTTCACTGTTTTCAAAGTATTTCTGGCTGATGATGATCATAATTTTGCTTAAAATAAGAAAATACATTTGTCAGTCGGGCAAGTAAAATGATCTTAACCCAGTGACAGATAATTTGGATTGAAATAAGAAATAATGTGTTGAAACAAGTCAGAAACGGTTTGAAACAAGTCAAATAATCTAGTTCCATCAAATAAAAAGTCTTAACTCATCTTAACGAGTCAAAACGTCTGAAATTCAGATTAATATCCTCAAATCAAGACGTTTAACTCATCTAGAAGTTCATTTTTGCAATGCAAGGCCCAAAGTCACTGGGACAGGCTCCAGTCCAGACGACCCCTAACGCCTGATGCACACTGGCTCCGGTCCATTTTGCGAGAGTCTGAGGAAAGAAGAGTTCTATTTTTGCCGCAGCATCTGGTGCAGCTTTCATGTCGTTGACGAGTGTTTCTCGCATGAATCTACGTGGCTTTGGTCAAAAACGGACCGCAGTGAACCGGAGCTGGTGTGACAGGCGTCTGCAGGTGACACGAGGGTCCCGAACCGAGACCAGAGTCAGTGACACACGAGGGGTAACAGGAACAAGCGATAGAAAATGAATGAATGAACAGATGAATCTTAGGTCCACTTCTAGTTAAAGTTCTACGAATTAAAACTCCTGTGGCTGTGGTGTATTCTACTCAAGACCTGGTTTTGTCACGGATAGTGTTTGGACCCAAAAAGCAGAACACACGAACGAAGTAGAAGATGATTTTAAAACAAAATTTGGACAAACTGGACAGGGTGGAGGCAGGCAGGTAGGCACTGGAGCAGGCAGGCAGGCAGGCAGGTGAACAGGCAGGATCTGAGATATACAAAAAGTCTTAAGCCAAAAATCACAAAAATCAGGAACAAAGCCAAACGCTGGACTACTAACAGGGTAGGTAGACAAACAAACTGGCGAGGAGTGGCTGTGGAGCTGCTCTTCTTATACAGGAGGAGATTGAATAATGGAAGGCAGGTGTGCAGAGGACAGCCATACCCAGATGGGAGGAGCCAGGAGAACACAAGGGAGGGGAGAAAACTCAGCAGGACTGGAGCAGATCATGACAGGTTTATCCCTAATTTAGACCTGAAACAGTCCTGGTTCTAGACCCAGGTTAGATTTGGTGGTTCTCAAAAGCCAGATCTTTTCTTTGGTGGTGCTTGGGGTGATAAGTTTGAGAACCACTGCTCCAGAACCTTCTGCACTGGAAAAAACATGGTCTTAAATAAGATAACAAGTTAATAAGTGCTTGAAATAAGTAGTATTTAACTTGTTTTGAGTATATTTTGAAGTAAGATTGCCAATGGAACAAGCATAAAATATCTTGTTTTAGTTCAATTATGAAAAAGACAAGCATTTTCAGTCTTGAAATTAGGAAAAAGACACTACTGCACCTGAAATAAGAACAAATGTACTTCTGTTCTATTGGCAAATCTTATTTTAAAACTGTCTAAATGTATTCAAATCAAGATAAATACTACGAATCCAATCACTTTTTAACTTATTTTCTTATTTTAGGTTGTACATTTTTCCAGTGTGAAGAAGAATGTGAGAGAGAGCGAGTTATGTATTTCGTAAAAGCATTTTATTTTAATTCTAAAACATGACAAACTGAAGACACTCGAGCGGGTTTAAAGGACAAAAACAATACAAATAAAGCATATTATTTTTCCTTTAATCAAAATGGCTGATAAAATATTAATATCGCAAATAATAACTAGATTTACTCTTAGTCTTTGTTCTCAGCCGTCAGAGCGAAGATGCAGCTGATGGAACACAGTGCTTTGTTTCCACTGGACGGGTTTATTTTTGGCTCTGTGCGTAGGGGGGCAGTTGGTCTGTTTATTTACAAGCACAAGGTTAGCGTCAGTACTTCTCGTCTTTTATGGAGCTGTGGCTAAGGCTGTGCTCACGCTGCAGGTCCAATCTGACTTTCTTTTTGTCCAAATCTGATTTTTTTCATGACATTGTGAACGGCCTGAATCACATTTTGTTCAAATTTGTTTTGGTTTGTAGAACTATTAAATCATCAAAGTGTGATCTTGATTTATTTATTCTGTGAGTTTTGGTCGTTAAAGGCAACTTTACAGGTTATTTTTCTCTTTAGAGGCTTTTTGTATCTTCAAAGGGAACTAGGCCTTTTCAGCAGCTCTAAAACCTTAAGAAAATGTACTTTTACTTTTCAGTCCAGTTCAAAACACAAAGGAGTTAAAGAGCAATGAAATGTAAAAGTAAAAAGTATTAAAACACTCCTTTAAATATGTACTTTAAGAGTAAAAAGTAAAAGTACTTCTTTTTGGTTTGTAAAACGATTAAATCATCAAAGTGTGATGTTGATTGGTTTATTCTGAGAGTTTTGGTCGTTAAAGGCAACTTTACAGGTTATTTTTCTCTTTAGAGGCTTTTTGTTTTGTTTAAAGGGAACTAGAAAAAAAAGAAGGCAAAATTTCTTTAAAAAATCAACTCCTCGGCCTTTTCAGCAGGTCAAAAACCTTAAGAAAATATACTTTTCAGACCAGTTCAAAACACAGCGTCAGTACTTCTCGTCTTTTATGGAGCTGTGGCTAAGGCTGTGCTCACGCTGCAGGTCCAATCTGACTTTCTTTTGTCCAAATCTGATTTTTTCATGACATTGTGAACGGCCTGAATCACATTTTGTTCAAATGTGACTCAGGCCACTTTCGTTTTTGGAGCTAAATCTGATCTGGTGCCGAGTGAACACAGAGGTCACATTAATCTGAACCTGCTGGAGTTAAACAGGAGACACATTTTTTACACAGGAAGCTGACCTACTCTTCAGTTATTTAGGAGGGACCAAAGCTGTTTAATCAGAAAGAGTCTAGAAGCTTCTGAAGAAGAATGTGGCTCCTCAGAGAGAGTGAGTCAGACGCTCTGTTCTCTGTCTGCAAAGACACTTAACTTAATGCTCTCAGTCTGTTAGAGTCAGACTTCCAAACCGAGCCAGAAGAGAAAAAGACCTGCCAGACTTTATAGAAACCACAGTAAAAGAGAAAAGGCCACTCCACACTCTACACTGCAAAACTGAACTTCTAGATGAGTTAAACGTCTTGATTTCAGGATATTAATCGTTTTGACTCGTTAAGATCAATGGAGATGATTTATGTGATGGAACTAGATTATTTGACTTTTTAATTATCTTCCTGCACAGCAAAAAATGTAAATCTGTAAAGTCTAAAATGGCTTGAATTGATCATTTTAATCTGGATTTGAGAAGTTTTGACTCGATGAGATTTAATTGCTGATGTGATGCAGGATATTTCACTGTTTTCAAAGTATTTCTGGCTGATGATGATCATAATTTTGCTTAAAATAAGAAAATACATTTGTCAGTCGGACAAGTCAAATGATCTTAACCCAGTGACAGATAATTTGGACTGAAATAAGAAATAATGTGTTGAAACAAGTCAGAAACGGTTTGAAACAAGTCAAATAATCTAGTTCCATCAAATAAAAAGTCTTAACTCATCTTAACGAGTCAAAACGTCTGAAATTCAGATTAATATCCTCAAATCAAGACGTTTAACTCATCTAGAGGTTCATTTTTGCAGTGCATGTTGTGTGACGTAGATCAGTGTTTTTCAACCATTTTTGACTCATGGCACACTCTTTTAGTTGAGACAATTCTGTGGCACACTGTCTACTGAAATAATAACAAATCACTCCTTTTAGAGCAAAAAAAATCAAATATCATGAAGCTAATGTCGCTCACGACGCTAAATTTGGCGCTGGTGACTGTTTTGCTTTCTGTTTTTGGATCTGAAGTCACCTCAGAACTCTCCAAAATGGGAAAAATTCTATCCATGCGTGGATTTAATTCAAACCGACATATTTTCACGGCGCACCTGGCAACACCTGAAGACACACCGGTCATTTATCCCACAATCCTTTGCTGTTTTAAGTCTTTAAATCATGGCCAGACTCGCTCTGAACGTTTCTTCCGTCTAATCACGATAACTTCAGCTTCGTCAGATCCATCTTTACTGCAGTGCATTATGGGTATATATTCACATGGGTGTAATTGCCTCTGCAGCCACTAGATGGAGCCACAGCTGAGTCAAAATGGCATCTCCCAAACACAGAGATAAAGTCATGTTTTTCTCTGTAAAAGCATTTTATTTTAATTCTAAAACATGACAAACTGAAGACACTTGAGCGGGTTTAAAGGACAAAACAATACAAATAAAGCATATTATTTTTCCTTTAATCAAAATGGCTGATAAATTATTAATATCGCAAAAAAAATGACTTTTGGATAAAAGTCGAAACGTCTCGATCTTCAAACAACGTCCGGATGACGACCCCTGAAACCCTTTCTACGATGGACCACACCTGGACGAATGAGGGATCACATCGACAAATTCTGGAGAACTTTGGGCAAGGAACCTTAGATCTGGTACGGGAGCTTGAGAATACAGCCAGGAAAGTAGCCGACAACAGAAACCACCTCCGGTTCAACTTGAGATGTCGACAGAGTAACATCATTCCGAGGAGCCTACAGATCAAATCCCCAGTTAAAGGACACAGAGCAGAGAAGATTTGGAGAAGAAACCTGATGCAGATGCTTAGTGAAAGAATTAGGGAGAACAACACCAAAGTAGATAAACTGAGGTACAGAATGGAAATTATTCAGAAGGAACTTACGAACATGGTCCCTGAAGATATTCTCAGAAGAGGGTTAGATTGTACACAGATCGCACAGGGAGCACAGCACAAGAAAAGTAAGGAACGACAAATCAAGAAGTTCTCCTCACTTTTGGAAAAGATCAACACTGGTAAAGATCAGCACAACAGGAGGTTAGGGACAGCCCAAGGTGAGACAAGTATAAACAGGAAGAGCTGGATCAAAAACCTTTCAGACCGCAGCCTGACTCCCAAAGGACTCTCGGTCACCTCCAACCATCTCCCAGCAACAGACGACATCACAGCCACAGAACTGATTGACAATGACTTTTGGATAAAAGTCGAAACGTCTCGATCTTCAAACAACGTCCAGATGACAAACCCTGAAACCCTTTCTACGATGGACCACACCTGGACGAATGAGGGTTTACATCGACTCATCGCAAAAAATAAATAGATTTACACTTCGCCGCATCTTTGTTCTCAGCCGTCAGAGCGAAGACGCAGCTGATGGAACACAGTGCTTTGTTTGCACTGGACGGGTTTATTTTGCCAAGTGACCGCGTCTGAAGCCACTGAATCTGCTGGAGTTCAACAGGAGACACACTTTGTACACATGAAAAGACAGGAATTTAACCTTTAAACGCTGCCAGACTCAGCAGTGAAGCTGAAAGAGCAAAACAAAGTGAAGTTTCAAGCTGAACTGGTTTTGTAAAATGTGACAAAGCTAAAATATAAACCTTAAAATAGAGAAGTAAAAAGTATAAGTAATTATTTTTGGTTTGGAGAACTACTGAAGCATCGAATTGTTATGTTGATTGATTTATTCAGTGAGTTTTATAGGCAACTTTACAGCTTGTTTTTCTCTCTCTTTTTGTTTCTTCAAAGGGAACTAGGAAAAAAGGCAAAATGTCGCAGTAAATGTGCTAAAAATCAACTCCTCGGCCTTTTCAGCAGCTCTAAACCTTAAGAAAATGTACTTTTACTTTTCAGTCCAGTTCAAAACACAAAGGAGTTAAAGAGCAATGAAATGTAAAAGTAAAAAGTATTAAAACACTCCTTTAAAAATGTACTTTAAGAGTAAAAAGTAAAGGTAATTCTTTTTGGTTTGGAGAACGATTAAATCATCAAAGTGTGATCTTGATTGATTTATTCTGTGAGTTTTGGTCGTTAAAGGCAACTTTCAAGGTTATTTTTCTCTTTAGAGGCTTTTTGTTTTGTTTAAAGGGAACTAGAAAGAAAAGAAGGAAACATTTCTTTTAAAAAAAAATCAACTCCTCGGCCTTTTCAGTAGGTCGAAAACCTTAAGAAAAAATGCTTTTACTTTTCAGTCCGGTTGTTCTGTGTCTCAATGCTAACGCTAATGCGTGACAACAAAATAAACAGCCCAACTGACGATCCGTGGTTCGGCGCTCGGACCGGAGGCAGAAATGGGTCTTGAAGGAGCTTTTTTAAGGCGAGACTCTACAGGCAAAACTCATGTGTTTGTTTTTGTTCAGTTTTCTCTCTCACGTCGACTTTCATGTGGAAACAACAAACGTGTCCAATCTGCTCCTGAAGATGTTTGATTCTTCCATTGAATCCACTTCATCCATAGATTTCTCAGGGACATTGTAACTTCAAAGGACGTTTTCTTAAAATGCATTTTTGTCCCTCGAGACATAAAGATCAGCCTTAAAGTAGATCCTACACCAAACTGTACAATCTGGACTCAACAAGATTTAGACCAAACACAAGGATTTGACTAAAAGGGACAAAAACACAACTTGAAGCGACAAAAACAAGACAAAAATGCAACAAAAACGTGACAAATAAGTGAATAAAAGAGACAATAACACGACTAAGAATGACAAAAGGCTACTTAAAGTGAGAAAAACATGGAAAAAAAGGCGACTAAAACCATCAAAAACACAACAAAATGTAACAAAAATGTGGCTAAAAGCGACAAACTCCAAAGGACATTTTCTCCCTCGAGACATAAAGATCAGCCTTAAAGTAGATCCTACACCAAACTGTACAATCTGGACTCAACAGGATTTGGACCAAACACAAGGATTTGTTGATATTTAATTCTAAAACTGATTTATTGAAGTTTTAAGTCAAAAAATGAGGCGAAATTTGAATTTTTAGGACAATTTTCAGTCCAATCTAGTTTAACTTAAAAACTAAATAATAAATCCAAATCCTCTCTGTACATTTTTATAACTAATATGTTACAAAATGAACCAATGAATTTAAACCTGGTTCTGTCCATTTTTCAGATTTAAATGTCACAAATACGTTTTTTGTTTTTTTTACGTTTTTTCACATAAAATGCCTTATTTCTACATGAAAACATGACATGATGAAAAACTTGTAATATATTTTCAGTTACATTGATGTGACTAAACTACAGGAGAAGTTTAACATTGATATCTTTAAATATAAGATTGTTTTCCTGTTTCTCTGCAGCGTCTCCTTTCTGAATTGCTAAGTCAAGGTTGAGTTATCGACTTGTACTGAAATAACACTTAGCTCCTGATCTGAACTCCTGGCCTCAGCTCCATCGAGTCTCGAGGTTAAAGCTGTGGGAAGCAAAAAATGTGCTGCGGCTCAGGTTTGTGTTTGAACCACGACTCTCATGAACTTTGTGCTGTTTACGACGACATCAGAGTGAACCTCAGTCACGTCTGTCATTTGATCTGAAAGGTTTATATAAGTCAGGGATATTTACAGATTTTGAAATAATTAAACTTTGTCATTACAGAAATTGTGTAAAAAAAAAAATTTAAAAAAGAATAAACTTAAATGATCACTTTTACCATGAATCACTGGCCAATCACAGGGTCCAACTAAAAATAGTCCATTGATTTCACTTGGACTGTGTTTTATTTGATCTATAGCCGTATTCAACTGAAGGCCCGCGGGCCAAATCAGGCCCTCAAGGGACATGAAGGAAATATTTTATCTCTGGTCTAGTCCTGGTTCAGTCCTGGTTTAGTCCTGGTCCAGTCCTGGTCCAATCCTGGTTCAGTCCTGGTCCAGTCCTGGTCTAGTCCTGGTTTAGCCCTGGTTTAGTCCTGATTCAGTCCTGGTCCAGACCTGGTTCAGTCCTGATTCAGTCCTGGTTTAGACCTGGTTTAGTCCTGATCCAGCCCTGGTCCAGTCCTGGTTTAGTCCTGGTCTAGTCCTGGTTCAGTCCTGGTTCAGTCCTTGTCCAGCCCTGGTTCAGCCCTGGTCTAGTCCTGGTTCAGTCCTGGTTCAGTCCTGGTCCAGTCCTGGTTCAGTCCTGGTCCAGTCCTGGTCCAGTCCTGGTCCAGTCCTGGTTCAGTCCTGGTTCAGTCCTGGTTCTGTCCTGGTTCAGTCCTGGTTCAGTCCTGGTTTAGTCCTGGTCCAGTCCTGGTCCAGTCCTGGTTCTGTCCTGGTTCTGTCCTGGTTCAGTCCTGGTTCAGTCCTGGTTTAGTCCTGGTCCAGTCCTGGTTCAGTCCTGGTCTAGTCCAGTCAAGATAGACAAAGATACATATATATATTATTTATAGAACATTTTTAATAAACAAAACAGTGGTAAAAATCAAATATGATACAAAAATATAAAATAAACAATAAAACAAAGTAAAATGAATGAGTGAGTATGAGTAAATATAAAAATAGATTGCAGGATTCTGGTGCAATAATCTGAAACACGTGGATGACTCAAACCAAAACCAGGCGATGTTTGTAATGAGTTTGTTTTCATGAGTCATTCACACAGAAGCAGTGACTCTGTAAAACACTAACCTCCTGTAACACTCCACAATCATCTGAAACATGACCCTCATCTGGTGATGAGTCCTTCACAGGCAAAATAAACCTTTAGACCCAAATGACTAACACGACAAATGTTGAGCCCACAATCATGTTTCATTTTATCTAGAGATATATTAGATACTATTCCATAAATTAGATTCTTTTGAAGATAAAATTCAATTTTAAGGCCAGAAAGTTGTATTTTGTCCATGGTTTATTATAGAAAATCAAACTGACTGACCTTTCTACACTGAAAAAAAAAGGTTACTAGCTCTGCATAAAAAAGATATGGAAAGCGGTTGCAAGCAATAAAGTCATGTTTTGGTTAGAGACAAATTTAAGTAATAAAATGTATATTAATACATGCCACATGAGCATGACTTTTTAATGATCACAACTTTCAAAAACATTATGCTACTGCTTTACATTTTACTTATGCTCTCTGGGAATAGAATTGCATGCCATGTGAGCATGACTTTTATATGTTTAAAATAGTTGTTAATATATGCCATTCAAGCATGACTTTTTCACAACTAAACCTCCATTAAAAGTATGTTACCATTTCGCATTAAACTCAAATATTTACAACATGTTTGTTTTTACTTAATTTATTCTGAAAAATATAAATTCAGCAATACACAAAAATGTCATTTGTCAACAATAAAAAGTGTTCAAATTCATGCAAACACAAACCAAACTCAGCAGACAAGTATAACAAGGTCAAAGATATAACAGGTTGACAAAATGATTTTTTTTTTCCTGATAATGACATTCATCCAACCATTGTGTTAAGACGTCTTTAAACGTATTAGTTGAGCTTTAATTATCAAAAAATGTCTGTCAAATTTTCAAAATTCATATCACATTATCCTCTAATTTGAAAAGTTAATTTTTTTTTTTTTTTTAATTTTTGTATTCAGCTATTTTTGTGGCATTTGCACAACAATATACTCTGTATTCAAATTGTGCACATCTTAAAAACACCTTTTATAATATTATCTACATTTTATTATATGACCCACTTCTAGGTGAGATGTCACAATCCAGTGCTCTATTCAACACTTCTTCAGCATTTAAGTTTTCTTTTGATCGTGTGGATCCATGAAGTTCCATCAACACTTTTCTGAAGAACCTCAAAAAGTACCTCCGGTTTGGTGCAAAGTCCATGTGGTGGAAAGTCCATATTCAATGCAGAGATCAAATAGAAGAGCAATGTCCACTTCATGACAACCTGGTCCTCCGCCCAGTCCAGACCTGGTCCAGGCTCCTCTAACCCTCACTTTGTCGTACGGTGAAATCTCCCACTGTACGATCTTCCACATGTCTCAAAGAGGACTTCATCGTTTCCCTAGAAAAAAGGCAAAAGATCATTAATTATTACGTTTGTATGTCCATACTCTCCCTGAAAAAGGACTTTAAAACATGAATTTCCTTAGAAAGAAAACACATTCCTCAAAAACCTTTTTACCTCATAGTTTTAAAATGCTTGCTCTACCTCATCAAAACTCAATGTAGGACTTAAAGGTATATGAGCAAAATATCAACTTTATTTGGAACAATGCGATGTAGTACTTTATTACATTACAAAAAATATCATCAAGTATTATGTGGTGATTTTTAATTTAAAGAAATGAATGAATTGTGTATTACAAACTGATGTCTGAGCCTTTTGTATACCATTAGCTAAAAGCAGTGCAGTTGGCTAATCTGCCCAGGTGAATTGCACCTGTCGGCTCCTGTCTGCCCCTGCCTGCCTCTCTGCTCTGCTTTGTGTTTAGTCGGATGTTGGGTGTTTGAGGTCCTAGTGCTTGATATGTTTATTTAATTCATTCATTTTCTACAGCTTATTCCCGTTAGGGGTCGCGGGTGACTGGAGCCTGTCCCAGTGACTTTGGGCCTTAGGCGGGGTACACCCTGGACAGTGGCCAACTGGTCACAGGGCTGACACAGAGAGACAGAGACATGGACAGACAACCAACAACCATTCACTCTCACATTCATTCACTAGGGACAATTTAGACTTCTCAATTAACCTACACAGTCATGACTTTGGACGGTGGGAGGAGCCGGAGAACCCGGAGAGAACCCACGGTAACACGGGGAGGACATGCAGACTCCACCCAGAGAGATCGTGTGATGTTGGGGTGGTCCAGGATTCGAACCCACAATTATTTAATTGATTTCTATAAATTTATATAGGCACAATGAAATTCACATGAAAGCTTCAATTCATTGCCTGTAACGTCACAGAACTGGGGAATTCAAAGTGTTGTTGAGAGCTTGGGGAGAACTTTTATCATAACATCATCAAGTATACTCACCACATGCTTTGAGGCTCCTCATGAAGGTAAAGGCATAACCCTTTCAAAAGGAACTCCCATCCAATGTCTACTTCTTCATTCTGGTGACGTGGTAAAGACTTAATTAGAAACATTTCTTGACAACAAATATAAAGCTGTATATGAAAAGAAAGATGATCATTTCTCTCAGTGTTGAAGTCACTATCAGGAAAGCATTATGAAACTACTCAAATTTAAAAACTCAAATTTAAAAATGTCAATGTTTTTTGATCTCACATGCTCAGTTCAAAATGTGGAACAAAAGACACATTTGTCACCACAGGGACCTCCTTTAAAAAATAACCATAAATACCATATTCACAAATGTCCTTTGCTCAATAAATAAGAAAATTAGCTTTGAAATGACAAAAAATATATATCACTAATCTATGTAGATTTCAGGCTCAGTTAAAAGTGGGGACCACTCAAGACTCTGGACAGCAAATTTGAAGGTATCCAAAATTCTTTCTCTCATCTTACCTGTCATCAGGTTTTTCAGTTTTTGTCCCATGAGTCCTCTCCTCTTGATGGAGCTGGTCAGACAAAAAGTCTAACTGTGGAACGAACCGGGAGTGGGAGGGTTGTAATTTTTTTAAACTCTGCATTTATCTGGAAAGACAAAAATGGTAAATGTTAAAATTTTCAAAATTGCAATAAAGGTGAATAGAATAGTAATTACTGTATAAACCAAGTTAGAAAAATCTGACAATGATACAGTAATTTTGTCAATAATAGAGAAGCAGTCTGCGCTATCTCGTGTTCTCTGTGGTCCAATCATTGATGAGGCACAAGCACATATCTAAACGTGTATCTAAACTCTTGTGTTTTATTTCTTGTGGTTATGAGTTGTATTTTCTTAGCGAACATGAGAGCGATGGCAAAAATCTATACACAGCGCACCAGCACCAGAGTCATAATGGAGGCTTGGTTAGCACACAGAGAAGCAACTTTCTGAACTGGGTGAACAGTGTTAACTTTTACCTCTGGACTGAGCAGAGCGCGGTGTCGTCTCTCGTCGTGGATGGAGCTCAGCGTCAGCAGCTGGTGTACCACACTGTAATGACAGTATCATGACATTAAACGGAGTTCTGCTGTGCGCACCTTTAATCCAGTCCATGTCCAGTTAGCACAATACATTCTAAAATTAAATTAACGAATTAATTAATCATAACAGCTAAGTTACTAAATTTAGTAACACTCAAAAGATTGATTTGTACACTTAAAGGTAGCAGGTGGAGCTGTTGCACCTAACATTACACCTGTTTAGTTAACATTAACCTTGACTTAGTTTGTTCCAATAGTTCTCAACTTACAAATGTTAACAGCTTAATTTTCTAGCGTAGTAACGTTGCATTCTTAGGACCAAATAAAACAAGTTTACCTTTAGAAATCACGAGGACTCCAGGAACGAACTTAAACCAGTCGGAAAGTCCCAAAATACAGCAAAGAGAAGGAAAAAATGGCTGCTGCAGCTTCTTCTGTTAAACGTTTTTCCCGGTCACAGGAAGGGGAGGAGTTGTTTTTTGAAAAGTGGGGTGTGGCTTCACTGGCAGCATAACTTTTTCATGCAGAGCTGTCGGGATTAAAACATGCAGGTTTAGCATCGATGGGATTTATTCAGCTGTTTTATGACAAAGTCATGCTCAAGGAAGATCTCAAATAAAATATGAAATGGTAGCATGATTTTCATTTACAAAACAAGCAACCCCCTATTTTCCGTTTTTTCAGTGTACTCTGGAAATTCAAATGTGTTGCTTTTTTCCAACACAAACACTTCAAACCATAGAATTTAGGTCTAATGTGAGACAATCACTACACGAGGCGTTTTCAGGAGTCGGTGCATGTGACGTGTTTTCGCTCGTGTTCATTAAACATTTTACACAAATGAATCCACTTTATAGAATGACACGACAGACGACAGACTTTTCCCTCGATCGCAAATTTGCTCAAAGTCCCTTCATTACAAGAGAGCGGCTCATGGACATAAAAAGATCCTAAAGTGGGCAAATAGAACTTTCCAGAATTGGTAAACAAAACGCTGCATTCCATTCCATTAGCTGAGCACCACTCCATGAGTCACTGCACTGACCCTAAACACTTTGTAATCCTTTGATCAGAGCCACTCATCACTGACCCGTCGATGAGACTCAGTGAACAGACTTTCACTTGGTTGTGAGGGGAAATTGGAATTTTTGGGACAATTTTCAGTGAAATCTAGTTTACTCAAAAACTAAATAATAAATCCAAATCCCCCTCTGTACATTTTTATAATTAATATGTTACAAAATTAAGAAATTTAAACCTGGTTCTGTCCATTTTTCAGATGTAAATGTCCATGTGTATGTGGATTTTTGGAAGTTTTTTCAAAATGCAATTTTTTTATTTTTTTATTTAACCTTCATTTAACCAGGAAAACACCCATTGAGATTGAGATCTCTTTTTCAAGGGGGACCCGTCCAAGTGGTCAGCAGCACACGTCAGGAGTATTGACCTTATTCTGCCCCGCCCACTTTTGCCGTTTTTTGCACTTTTGTTGTAAACGCACTTCCGTTTGACGAGAACTCTGTTAAAGCTAACGACGAACGAGGGAAAAGTCTGACGCTAAAATGTTACATAAAGTAGATTGATTTGTGTAAAATGTTTAATGAACACGAGCAACAACAAGTCAACAACGCAACGATTTCCTGAAAACGTCTTTTTAGTCGAGTAGAACTTATTTTCTGTTGAGCTCGTCTGCTCCGTGTGAACTACAACGAAAACAAGACGACGGCGCGTACGACAACTTCAGGAATAAAGTGAATTACAAGTTTAAAAATACATAAACAACAAAACTAAAAAAAACTGAAACAATGTACAACAGTCATAATATAAAGTGCCATAGTTAGAAAGTGCTGTAGTTTCACAGTGAAGAAGAAGAAGAATTTTTATTTATCGAGCGCTTTTCCACCTAATAGGCACCCAAAGCGCAAATTAAGTTCACAATAACAGATAAAAAAAATTGAGACCCTCTGTCTGAAAACATGACATGATGAAAAACTTGTAATACATTTATTTATTATTATTTTATTTAAACCGTCATTCAACAAATGAGGTGAGACGCTGCAGGTGAACAGGAACACATCTCAAATTTAAAGATCTTAAAAATCTTCTCCTGTAGTTTACTCACATAAATGTAAGAAAAAATATATATTACAAGTTTTTCATCATGTCATGTTTTCATGTAGAAATAAAACATTTTATGTAAATCTTTAAAAAACCCACATATTTGGGACATATAAAACTGAAAAATGGACAGAACCAGGTTTACATTTCATATAAGGTTCATATTTCACATAACATATTAGTTATAAAAATGTACAGAGGGGATTTGGATTTATTATTTAGTTTTTAAGTAAACTAGATTGGACTGAAAATTATCCTAAAAATTCAAATTTCGCCTCATTTTTTTAAAACATAACTTATTTTTTAGAATTAGATATTAAAAAAATCCTTCTGTACGTTTGGTCTAAATCCTGTTGAGTCCAGATTGTACAGTTTGGTGTAGGATCTACTTTAAGGCTGATCTTTATGTCTCGAGGGACAAAAATGCATTTTAAGAAAACGTCCTTTGAAGTTGCAATGCCCCAGAGAAATCTATGGATGAAGTGGATTCAATGGAAGAATCAAACATCTTTAGGAGCAGATTGGACACGTTTGTTGTTTCCACATGAAAGTCGAAATGTGAGAGAGAAAACTGACCAAAAATGAGTTTTGCCTGTAGAGTCTCACCTTAACATGGATGTTGGCCCTTGTTTACAGTCTGGTTGCTATGGTAACAGCTGTAGAATCACCTCTAACTATGCCATATTTGCTGCACATGACCAACCAGGAAGTGACATGAAAACTGTCAAACTGGGGACAAACAGGCAAAATGTTTAGTATAATCTTAAACATAATCACTACGTCTTTGTCAAATATGTAGCTGCACCTTTAACAAATGGAATGGAACGTTGGAAAGTGTGATGTCAGAGCATGAACGTTCTTGTCCTCGGCGGGAAAAAAGACGTTTAATTTATTACATGACACAAGCGTGCACTGCAAAAAATGAACTTCTAGATGAGTTAAACGTCTTGATTTGAGGATATTAATCTGAATTTCAGACGTTTTGACTCGTTAAGATGAGTTAAGACTTTTTATTTGATGGAACTAGATTATTTGACTTGTTTCAAACCGTTTCTGACTTGTTTCAACACATTATTTCTTATTTCAGTCCAAATTATCTGTCACTGGGTTAAGATCATTTTACTTGTCCGACTGACAAATGTATTTTCTTATTTTAAGCAAAATTATGATCATCAGCCAGAAATACTTTGAAAACAGTGAAATATCCTGCATCACATCAGCAATTAAATCTCATCGAGTCAAAACTTCTCAAATCCAGATAAAAATGATCAATTCAAGCCATTTTAAACTTTACAGATTTACATTTTTTGCTGCAGGAAGATAATTTGGATTGAAATAAGAAATAATGTGTTGAAACAAGTCAGAAACGGTTTGAAACAAGTCAAATAATCTAGTTCCATCAAATAAAAAGTCTTAACTCATCTTAACGAGTCAAAACGTCTGAAATTCAGATTAATATCCTCAAATCAAGACGTTTAACTCATCTAGAAGTTCAGTTTTTGCAGTGTGGAGTTATGAGCTTCAGAACTCTAACTGTAAATCAGACGTTCCCTCCATTTGAGAAAAAACCGGGTCACATCTGAAGCTCCAGCTGTGTTTGGACGTGTCCCGGAGCTGCAGATCATATTTAAAATAGATCAAGTGTTTGGATAAAAGCCAGAGAATGTGAGGAGGAGAACTCAAACAGAGGCGAGGCAAGTTTATTTGGAGAGCACACTCTTACACAGGGCAATTCAAAGTGCTTTACACAACAGGAAAAGCTGCATTAAAATCACAAAACACAAAAAGACAAACAGAATCATTTCAAAATAAAGCGCTTTAAAAGAGAAGAGTGCAGATAGATCTTTCAGTCGTTTGCACATCTAAACAGAACTGTTTTAGTCTGGATTTAAACATTGTCAGAGTGGAGGCACCAGCAGGAGGCCGGTCCATGTTTAGTCCTGACTCTGGCACCAGCAGGAGGCCGGTCCATGTTTAGTCCTGACTCTGGCACCAGCAGGAGGCCGGTCCATGTTTAGTCCTGACTCTGGCACCAGCAGGAGGCCGGTCCATGTTTAGTCCTGACTCTGGCACCAGCAGGAGGCCGGTCCATGTTTAGTCCTGACTCTGGCACCTACAGGAGGCCGGTCCATGTTTAGTCCTGACTCTGGCACCAGCAGGAGGCCGGTCCATGTTTAGTCCTGACTCTGGCACCAGCAGGAGGCCGGTCCATGTTTAGTCCTGACTCTAGGCACCAGCAGGAGGCCGGTCCATGTTTAGTCCTGACTCTGGCACCAGCAGGAGGCAGGTCCATGAGGTCCTCAGATGGTTCATATGGCACTCACATGTCAGAGATGTACTTTGGTGCTTTGGAGAGACTTGAACACAAGCAGAGCTGCTTTAAAGTCTATTCTCTGACCCACAGGGGGCAGTGCAGAGACCTGACACAGACTAATGTGATCGTACTTCCTGGTTCTTGTCAGGACTCGAGCAGCAGCATTCTGGATGTACTGCAGCTGTTTTACAGCTCGTTTGGAGAGGCCAGTGAACAGGCCGTTGCAGTAGTCTAACCTACTGGAGACAAATGCATGGATAAGTCTCTCCAAGTCTGGTTTAGACACTATACCTTTAATTTTGGAAATGTTTTTTAGGTGGTAAAGATTTCTAACTTGATTTGTCGGTTTTAGAGCGAGAGACTGGAGGTGACTGCTGACACTTTCTGTCTGTTTCTGCGGCCCAAAGACGATGATTTCAGTCTTGTCTGAGTTTAGCTGAAGAAAATTGTTTTGCATCCACACGCTGATCTGTTGGATGCAGTGACAGAGTGAATCCACTGGTCCATATTCACCTGCCGTCAGTGAGACATAGATCTGAGTGTCGTCTGCGTAGTTGTGATAAGACACATTTGTGCTGAGTTTTAACTGACCTAAGGGCAGCATGTAGAGGTTGAACAGAAGGGGTCCCAGGATTGACCCTTGGGGCACCCCACAGGTGAAGCTCACGTGGTCTGAGACACAGTTACCAATCTCAACAAAGTACTCTCTATCCTCAAGGTAGGACTTCAACCAATTTAGGGCGGTGCCAGTGATGCCCACCCAGTCCTCTAGTCTCTGTAGGAGGATCCTATGATCGACAGTGTCAAAAGCAGCGCTCAGATCTAACAGAATTAAGACTGAGGCTTTGCCCGCGTCAGTGTTCAGGCGGATGTCATTTGTCACCTTGATGAGAGCAGTCTCTGTGCTGTGATGAGGTCTAAAACCTGACTGGAAAACATCAAATGAGTTGTTTATTAAGAGGAAGTCAGTGAGCTGTTGGTAAACAACCTTTTCGAGGACTTTGCCTAAAAATGGCAGATTTGAGATGGGCCGATAATTTTTCAGTTCTGAGGCATCAAGACTGCTCTTCTTTAGGAGAGGCTTAATGACCGCAGCTTTCAAGGCCCTTGGGAATGTTCCAGATTGAAGCGACATGTTAACTATGTGAGTGAGTGGTGTTAACAAAGTGCTCAGAACAGACTTTGTGGGTAACACATCGAGGCAGCATGTAGAAGAACTCAGACTGGTGATGATCTCTTGGACAGTTTTGTCAGTTACAGGTGCAAACTGAGTCAGCTCTAAATGTGTAGGTGGTTTTAAAGTTATTATTTGCACTGTGGAATTTATGGCATTTTTAATGCCCTGAACCTTGTCATTAAAGAATACTGCAAACTCATTGCACTTAGTTGTGGAAATTACCGATAGTTCTAACGGCAGCTGAATTGGAGGGTTTGTTAGTCTGTTTACTGTTGCAAACAGAACACGCGAGTTATTACTGCAATTTCCAATTATTTCAGAAAAAAAATCCTACCCTTGTTTTACATAAAATGAGGTTGTGCATGTACACTACAAAAAGTGGATTTTAAGAAAGTAAAAAAGTCTTCTAACAAGAAATAAATTCTTATTTTTTCTCTAAAAAGAAAAAAAATCTCATCTAGGAAAAAAATCTTAAGACAAAAAATCTTATTTTAAGAAATAAAACCTAGCCTTTTCTTATTAAGATATATTTGCTCAAATCTGTTATATTTTTGCTTGTAACAAGATACAAAGGTTATTTTGAATCTTATTTAACTGTAGACTAAGAGTATTTGTCTTAATTTGAGAAAAAGTAAGAATACAAACATGTCTTGATATCATTATCAAGAAAAAAGCTGTAATTCATGGGAATAAATTAGATAATTTTACTTATATCATGCAAAATGTCCTTGAAATGTGATATCCAATAAGAAATTATTGCTTACATTTTACAATTTTAAGGATATTTTTCCAACATCTAGTCTTAAAATGAGAAAAATATTCTTAAAGTGAGCAACTTACAAACAAATCTTTACTGATTTATTCTTTTTTTGAGTATAATTTCCTTGAATCTGTTCATTCAGAACATTTTGCTTAAATCAAGCCATTTACAGGAGCAACTGGCTTCAATCGAGACATTTTTTTCTTGTTTTTTGACTTATTTTTTTCTTGATCATCAGAAAAAAAAATCTTAAAACAAGTTTTCTAAGCAAGACATTTTTTGCTTACCCCATTGGCAGATTCTTTTAGTCCAAATTTAAGTTTTTTTGTCTTGTTTCTAGTAAGGCACTTTTTGCAGTGTAGCGCTGGTTGTTTTTAAAGTTACAGTTTAAATGTCGCAGTTTACAGTGAACAGTATGGACAATAACCAAAGCAAGAAAAGCAAAGTCTTGTTTAATGTTGTTTGTGATTTGCATCTAACAAGTCGACTAAATGAGCGCAAAATTGTGTTCCTCTTGTAGATTTGAAGATATTTTCCACCCCGTTTGCCGTTTCGTGTCCTTCCTCTCAGAGTCAGGGCTTTTTTTGTGTTTTCCGCTGCGAGAAGCACTAAATCGACCTGACTCTGACCTGCGCTCTTCCTCCTCGTCAGCTTCATCTACACTTTGAAAGAAAAGAAACTGAAAACTCTCCTGTAGTTTAAAATATTTATTACTATTATAAGTTTTTCATCATGTCAAGTATTCATGTAGAAATGGGGCATTTTATTTTTAAAAACAGACAAAACAGAAAAACAAAATGTTTAATTTAATTTCTTTTTACACTTTTATATAAAAAAAAATGTACAGAGAGGATTTTGGATTTCTAATAAAGTTTTTGAGTAAACTAGATCTAACTGAAATTGGACTAAAAATTCAAATTTCAAAGTTTTTGTCGCTTTCAGTCATGTTTTAGTTGCATTTTTATAGATTTTTATCATGTTTTAGTCGAAATTTTGTGTTTTTGTCGAATGTCTTTGTTGCTTTTAGTTGCATTTTTGTAGGTTTTAGTCACGTTTTTGTCGCTTTCAGTCATGTTTTAGTTGCATGTTATGGCTTTTTGTCATGTTTTTGTGGCTTTTAGTTGCATTTTTGGCGGTTTTCGTCACTTTAGTCGCATTTAGTTGTGCTTTTGTCAGTTTTAGTTAAGTTTTTGTCGCTTTCAATCGCATTTTGTAAACTTTAAGTCAAGTTTTTGTCACTTTTAGTCAATCCTTGCACTGCAAAAAGTGCCGTACTAGAAACAAGAAAAAAAACTTAAAATTGGACTAAAATTGCTTGTTTTAAGCAAAAAGAATCTGCCAATGGGGTAAGCAAAAATGTCTTGCTTAGAAAACTTGTTTTAAGATTTTTTTTTCTGATGATCAAGAAAAAAATAAGTCAAAAAACAAGAAAAAATGTCTCAATTGAAGCCAGTTGCTCCTGTAAATGGCTTGATTTAAGCCAAATGTTCTGAATGAACAGATTCAAGGAAATTATACTCAAAAAAAGAATAAATCAGTAAAGATTTGTTTGTAAGTTGCTCAATTTAAGAATATTTTTCTCATTTTAAGACTAGATGTTGGAAAAAATATCCTTAAAATTGTAAAATGTAAGCAATAATTTCTTATTGGATATCACATTTCAAGGAAAGAAGTAAAATGATCTAATTTATTCCCATGAATTACAGCTTTTTTCTTGATAATGATATCAAGACATGTTTGTATTCTTACTTTTTCTCAAATTAAGACAAATACTCTTAGTCTACAGTTAAATAAGATTCAAAATAACCTTTGTATCTTGTTACAAGCAAAAATATAACAGATTTGAGCAAATATATCTTAATAAGAAAAGGCCAGGTTTTATTTCTTAAAATAAGATTTTTTGTCTTAAGATTTTTTTCCTAGATGAGATTTTTTTTCTTTTTAGAGAAAAAATAAGAATTTATTTCTTGTTATAAGACTCTTTTACTTTCTTAAAATCCACTTTTTGTAGTGTGTGTGTTGTGTCTAAATCTTGTTGAGTCCAGATTGTACAGTTTGGTGTAGGATCTACTTTAAGGCTGATCTTTATGTCTCGAGGGACAAAAATACATTTTCAGAAAACGGCCTTTGAAGTTACAATGCCCCAGAGAAATCTATGGATGAAGTGGATTCAATGGAAGAATCAAACATCTTCAGGAGCAGATTGTGAAAGACTGAAAGAGAAAAAAACCTGTAACTTTCACGAGAAAATGCGCGACAAAGACTCACTACTTCTGAGAATAACGAGGGAACTACTGCACAGACAGACGAGGCGGAAAACAGTCACACTTTGCACTCAGAAATGTGTCTTTCTCATCAGATTGCATTGGTCCAGTTACTGCTTTTTAAACAAATTCAACGGCAGAAAAACATAGATTACCTGCAGAGCCAATTGATCTCACAAATATAGATAAGTTAGTTAATTAATATGAACTTTCACCACTTTAGTATGAGCTTATGTACAAAGTTTATCAGTGTTTTGTTTGGTCAAAGTTTCAGTTACGTTTGGTTGATACGTAGACTTTAAACTGTAATTATGGATCACAACGTACTTTAGGCCTTAATTATGAAAGATTACAGCTGAGCCCATAATGATGCTCTGAAGCTCATCATAAACATGTCATTGTAATTATATAAACGCTGTGTTGACGTCTGCAGCTGCAAAATGATTCAGTTTCTTTTCTCATGAATAAGAAACTCAACTCCTTTATTTGATGAAAAACACTCAAACCACAAAACACATGCACACATATTATTTTATTTGACAAATGCTCCTCGTCGTTCTGACTCAGCAGCACAAACATAAAAAATGTGTTTCTTTGCTTTTCTTTGCCTCATTTCTGTCTGACAAGCCGCTTTTTAAGTCGTTTTTTTTCCTTATTGTGCAAAATGTAAAGTGAAAGTAGTTTCTCGTTGTTGCTTAGGACACTTTAAAGGAGACACATCATGATTTTTTGCGCGTGCTTAGTGTTGAACTGGAACATAAATAGATCATCGTTTTATATTTTGCTCATTGTTAGCCTCAATATTGATCTAAAATGGCATCATAATAGACACGGTTTCATTGACTTCCTGTTCAAAATTGCAGGACCGATAAGCCCCGCCCCTTCATTTCATAATATGTATGTTTTTTAAGTGTTAAACATGGCTATGTGACATTTTACAACCCTACATGATTCACTCGAAGTTTTAATTTTTCAAATAATTGCAGCTAAGTTCAGGGATGTGGGCGGGGATTAGGGTGACCGCCTCAAAAATGCATTAAAGTGGGGCAGGTAGGAGGGATTTGGTGGGACATGGTGGGACGGACTCATTAAATTGTAAATAATCTATATAATATATATTTTTTGTTGTTTTTTTTTTGCTTTTAGTTCTCTTTCTGTTTAGATGGGGATTCTGTCTTGGTATCTTGTGTGGGACCTTTGTTTGTGTCTTAGTATTTGTTTTTTGTTATGTGATAATAATAAAATAGTAATAATAATAATAATCTATATAATTTTTTTAGAAATGAATATACTCCCTTTTAATCTATAATAAGTAAAGACCATTGTTTGATTATTTATATACAGACAGATATAGGCCCTTTTTTAATGTTTGACGTTTTTAAGTAATTTGAATAATAAATATCTAGACCAGTGTTTCTCAAACTGTGGTACATGGACCACTGGTGGTACACAAACTTCTTCTGGTGGCACATGGACACCTTCAGTTGTAACGTTTACTTCATTTAAAGTACATTTTATTCACATTTGTTTCTCTTCCTTTAGTAAATCTCTGGTTAAAACTGTGTCAGTGGTGTATTCTTACTTAATTCTTACCCGGTTTATCCCTAATTTAGACCTGAAATAAACCGGTTATAGACCCAATTTAGATTTGGTGGTACTCAGAAAACTAAATCCTTTCTTTGGTGGTACTTGGTGGTAAAAAATTTGAGAGCCACTGATGTAGACCATTTCAACAGAATGTCTAACCCTAACCCTAACGCTTTAGATTAAGGTTCCTTAGTTAACTATTTATAAGACGTTAATAAGCACTAATAGTTTGTTTATGCACTTATAACGCCTCGTACATGTTTATAATCCATCAGCCAAAACATGTTTGAGTGAATAAACCACATGTACAGAGCATCAATGAGCTGCACATTACATTATTTTCAATTATCACGCTAATAAACGCTTGTAAATGCTGATAAACACATAACAAGTGCTTATTAATGCATTATAAATAGTTTACTAGGAACCTTAATCTAAAGCGTTGCCGAATGTCTTATTTCTTAATGCCTTGATTTTCAGCCGTGTGCCGGGAACTCTAGTGTGCCTTGAGGTATTGCCAGGTGCGCATTGAAAAAACATGAATATTATGAGTTTCCGTAATCACACATGGATTTAATGGAATAATTCACCGTACTGGAGTGTCCTGAAAAACGTCTTATCGTCCAAAACAAAACAAAACAACCACTGCCAAATTCAAACAACGAGACTTAGGGCTTTGACACTATTTGCAACATTATATAGACTGCCCCTTTTTTGTATAAGGAGTGATTTGGTAATAATTTCGCATTCTAACTACTAATGCTGCTACCTTTAGATTGAAAATAACATCTTGGCAGCAGTCAAAACATCTTAATTGTCGTTGAGTGGCCAGATGACGATCTTTGAAACAAGTTCCTCGACTCATGGACGAACAAGGCAGTAAACCAACAACATTTTTGGTGTGTGTGTGCCGTGACTCAGAACAGGTTGAAAAACACTTAATTAATGCATATTTGGCCCAATCATTTGTGACGCAGTGATCATAAACCAGCTTTACCTGTTCTTCTCTTCATGAGCTGATCCTGAAGCTCCTGCTCACACACCTCGTGTTCTCTGTCCATTTATTTGTTGAGGAAAGTTGTAAAGTCCACGGAGATGTTTCTCTGTCGGCCCCACTTTTGGACACGGCGCTGTATGTGTTTTGATTGTCATGTTCAATCACCAATGAAAAAGCGGGACACTGTCTAGATCTGCGGGATGTGGGACAGAAGCCTGAATGATGAGACAGTCATACTAATCAACTTTTTCTTAAAAATTGTGAATTAAAATTACATGATTTAGTCAATTACAAAACAGCTCAAATTATGTTTAAGGCATCAAAATCCTCTCTTCCAGTCAGTATTCAAAATTTATTTTCAGGACGAGATGCTCATCACAAATTTAATCTTAGAGGTAGCAATAAATTTGATCAACCACAGGTAAGAACTACTTTAAAATCAATGTGTATTTCAGTGCGGGGGGGTTATTTTGTGGAATGGGTTAGCGGAGGAAATGCAAAATTGTTTAAATCTTGTTCAGTTTAAATGAATGTTTAAAAAAGAAACAATGGAAAAGTATCAGGAAGAGAGTGAGTGATGCCTTCAGCAGTGAGTGTGTAGATGAGGAGGGGGGAGTGTGTGGGTGAGGAGGGGTGAGTGTGTAGATGAGGAGGGTGAGGTGGAGGTTAGAGAGTGTCTGGGCCTGTCCTTGTGTTGTTGTGTTATGTTATATGTTATATGTTATATGTAGTCTTGATGTATAATAAATGTTGCATGTTGCATGTTCTATCTATTATACAATACTATTGTTGTAATAATATGTAGGTGGAGTTGAGTGGGGGGTCGGACTTCTAAAAAGCGAAAGCTTCCACCATCCCCCTTTCAAACCAGGCAATTGTATGCGATTGATGTGAATTTGTGTTGTAAACTGCAAGCAGGTTTGAAATAAAACGACTTACTTACAGTACAACCAAAAGGGGGTTGTCCCTAGCATTCTCACACAAGTTCACATGAGAGGACGCTAAGATTGAAACCCACACATACAGATCAGTACTTACTGTTCAATTCTAACCACTCACTGCAGCACAAGTTACAACAACGTTACATAGAGAGACCAAACAGACACTGCACAAAAGGCTGTATCTGCACAGAAGATCAGCCACAGGGACCGCAAAGTGCAGTGAAAGTGAAAGCTACAAACCACTCGTTTGAGGACAGTGAAGTGAAGATTTTGAGTAGAGAAAAGAACTGGTTTGAAAGAGGAGTAAAGGAGGCTATTTTTGTCAAAAAAAAAAAAAAAAAAGAAGAGAGAGAACCCTTCTCTACACAGGAATGAAGGTTTAAGATTTAATTTAGCTAAGATTTATGAGCCTCCTTACACCCTGGTCCAAGTCAATAGACCAGTCAAATGCTAATGAGGCCATCAGCAGTGATGAGGGAGCAACAGCCATCAATAGAACAATAGAACAAAAGCTTTCACCACAGAAGCCTCAGGTGAAACTAGGCAGGGCCAACTATTAACCTAACAAAGACAGGCCATTATCATTTTCAGGTGACACTAGGCAGGGCAAACCATTAACCTGACAAAACAGGCCATTAGCAGGATCAGATGACACTAGGCAGGGCAAACGATTAACCAAACAAAAACAGGCTATCAGTGACTCCTCCCTGTGGGCGGGGCTCTCAATACTCAGAGTAGCATAAGCCAGAGTTCTCAGACCAGCTCTCTGATTGTCAATGACTTGTTAACTTGTTAACTTCTTAATTTTTAAAGAATTCTTTATTAACCAGAAAACAATTATATTTTTCAAAGACAGTAGCTTCCTGGGCAGGAGAGGGATGATTGGGTCGCTAACCACGTAAACGGGTAAAATATGGGCCGCTGGGAGAAAAAGGTTGGGAACAACTGTGGTTGGACAATACAGCATAAAGCCCTGTTCACACCGCGGCGACAAATTTGCGCCGGTCACACCTAGTTTGTCACACAACGGCACTGGTTAGAAAAATCACAGTTCGATATTTTTCCTAAATGGTGCTGCTCTATTAAAGGCAGTAGAAAAATACAAAGTGAACATGAATCGTGATCAAATCGAAATCATGAACTGGCCCCAAGAAAACGGTGATAATAATGTTTTGCCAAATCGCCCAGCCTTAAATCACATCACGTTCCACTTCACTTTTGCCTCCAGTTTCCGCCTCCAGAGTTAAATTAAAAGGCTGATGAGCGAATTGTCCCCGAGGAGCAGGTTAAACTTAACTCGTCTGTTGTTTTTCCTCCAGGGCTCCAGAGGGAACGACGGTTTACCAGGCAGCGACGGAGACCCAGGGGAAGACGTGAGTTACCTGACCTGAACGATCACATCATCTGAACCGAACGTGAACCGAGCAACAAAAAACGCACTTCTAGACGAGTTAAAGTGTCTCGAATTCAGAGTATTAATCTTAATTTCAGACGTTTTGACTTAGTTAAAGCAACGCATTTTAGTTGTAGAGCACAATTCTTAAACAAGGCGATTCAAAGTGCTTTACACAACAGAATAAAGTTACATTAAAATCACAAAACAGCTTAAGCCATACAAAATCATTATAAAAAATACTTTAAAAGAGGTGAGTGCAGAAAAAATCTTTAATTTAAGACAAATTATTTGATGGAACTAGATTATTTTACCTGTTTCAAACCATTTCTGACTTGTTTGAATGCATTACTTCTTATTCAAGGCAAATTATGTGAAAAGGGGTTTAGATCATTTGTTTTATCTCAATGGCAAAGTGATGTTCTTAATTATCTCATGATCAGTCAGAAATACTTTGAAACCAGTAAATATTCTGTCATATCAGCGATTAATTCTCACAGAATAAACTACTGAAATCCAGATTAAAAATGATAAATTAAAGTCATTTTAAGATAGCATAGGTTTACTTTTTTTTCTTTTTGCTGTGAGAAAAGAAATATTTTGTTGCTCTGTTGTGCAAAAAAAGTAATTCTGATTCTGTTTTTTTGTCACTGAGTCTAATGTAAAGTGTTACAGCAGGTTTTTATCACGCGTCCTGAAAAACCTGGACAATATTTGGCTAGTTTGTTAAAAGAAAAAAGAGAGAAAAAGGCCAGATTTCTCTACCGTTTGAGTCCCTGGATTATTATATTAATTGCGACTGTTACTGCCGTCATCAAGAATGTTTTTTTGGGGGCTGAAAAACTCTAAAACTGGCACAAATGCAGGAAATGGCACCTCTTTAGCACAAAATTTCTTGGGGGAGGACCCTCAAACCCCCCTTTGACCTGTTAAACATGACCTCAGTGTTACAAGTGGCCTTTATTTCCAGAGTTAGAAGAATCAGACGTCAAATGTTTAGGTTCTCACAAGTTCTCCATATGATTGTGTTTTGTGAATGTGTTTGTGTTCAGGGCCCCATCGGAGTCCCGGGGCTCATGGGAGATCCAGGAGCCTTCGGACCAAAGGTAAACACATTCTGAATTCAAACGACTTATGTGAGCTTCTTAACACTAGAACCAATGGAGTTCTGAGGGGAGTAACTGCCATAGAACGTTGGTTGAAAATGCACACATTTAAAAATTACACTGAAATTTTTATATATCGACTGCAGATGGAAATTAGCTTGCATAGCTATAATCTGATGCAATCATCTTTGCCCTCGAGCATAATGTCATTGTACATGGTCCTGTTAAATAAATAAATAAATATATTTGTATATAAAATGTTTGTGAGATTTGAGAAGTACCTCCCAGACTGCTCTGGGAGGTACTTCTCAAATAATTTTCTCAAAATCATGAATCATACCTAAGCAAAGTAATGGAAAATCTAGGAGCAGTCAAAAGTGTTAAATTATCACAATTATAATTTTTTAACGTTTATTTTGTGACTTTAAGTATCAATAAAAGTTGGGTTAGTTGACTTTTTGTGCTAATTATGTGTTTCCCCCAAAGAGTTTACTGTAAAAGCAATTTTTTTTTTTTTAATGCCGCTGCACACTGTCTACTTATAATGAAAATGTAAATGTATTTCTTGTCAAGTTGGAAGTAAGAGCTGAAAGCAGCGTTCTGATTGGTTGCACTTGGGTGGTCTTCCCCAGTTTCACTTTGTGTGAAAAAGCTCTTCTAAAGCTTAACACGAATGAATTTGAATATTAATGATGTGTAAAAGAGATGGAACTAGTTATACAGATTAAAATAGCTACTTCCTCCTTTTGTCGTGTGAAAATCAGGCACTCCAGCTTTAAAGGACAAATGTTATGCTATCATTATTTTATTATTATTATTATGCTTTTAACCCTGTTCTGACAATGTTCCTTCATCAAAAACACACCTGGAGTGACATTTAGCTTCATTCACACTGGTCCGGTGAATCCTGGTTAGAACATCATCTCTCTAATTTGACACTGATTTTCCAACTTTTCTCCACAAACGGCGACTTGATTGGCGTAAACTATATTTACAACAGAAATTACTGCATCAAATAAAGTCCAAATTAAAAATAAAGACTGTCATATGCACTTTAATGTTGTCGTGTCAGTGTAAAGTTCAATATTATTGTTTATCGTATATAATATATTCGTGCTCCAGACTTCCATTTTTTCATTTATTAATACTTTATGTGTGGATTCTATTACAGACTTTTGTACTTGAACAGGCTCTAAATATAAATGTGATCTGAGGGGACACCCTTGCTGCACTTTTAGTTTCACTATTACTCACGTCCTTAAAGGTGACGTGTTCTGCTCCACGACACAATGGCAGCCGGCTTTAATCATGGACTTAAATGTGTCCGGTTTGCGTCACGCCTGATATGTGATAATTTTGTCTGTCATCATCAAAGAAAATCAGATTGTCCTTTATGGTGAAGCCTAAACAGACGTGTGAGTCATGGGTTTATAATTCTACAAAGATGGAAATGAGATAAAGATGTAATAAATGTGTAAGAACGCTTTAAATATGAAAATACAGCTCAAGGCGAGACACTGCAGGCAAAACTCATTTCATTTTTTGTTTTTTGGTCAGTTTCCGCACAGACTTTCATGTGGAAACAACAAACGTGTCCAATCTGCTCCTGAATCTGTTTTATTATTTCATTTAATCCACTTCATCCATAGATTTCTCCGGGACATTGTTTTCTCCAAATGTATTTTTGTCCCACAGAGACCTAAAGATCAGCCTTAAAGCAGCTCCTGCACCAAACTGTACAATCTGGACTCAACAAGATTCTGATTTGATCAAGGATTTGACTAAAAGTGAAAAAATCGTGACTAAGAGACAAAAAACGCAACTAAAAGCGACAAAAATGTGAATGAAAGCGACAAAAAAACGCAACTAAAAGCGGCAGACACGCAACCGAAAGTGACAATAATGCGACTTAAATCGATAAAAACGCGACTAGAAGCGACAAGAACTTGACTAAAAGTGACCAAAACGCACTAAAGGTGACCAACTCCAAAGGACATTTTCTCCAAATACATTTTTGTCCCTCGAGACATAAAGATCAGCCTTAAAGTAGATCCTACACCAAACTGTACAATCTGGACTCAACAAGATTCTGACACAACGACACAGGGATTTGACTAAAAGTGAAAAAAATCTAGATTAAGCGACAAAAAACGCAACTAAAAGTGACTAAAACATGACTTCCAAACAAAGATTATAAAAGAAAATAAAGATCAGCCTTAAAGTAGATCCCACACAAAACTGTACAATCTGGACTCAACAAGATATGGACCAAACACAGGGATTTGTTGATATTTAATTCTAAAACGGATTTATTGAAATATTACAAAAATATTAGGCGAAATTTGAATTTTTAGGACAATTTTCAGTCAGATCTAGTTTTGTCAAAAACTAAATAAGAAATCCAAATTAATTTTTTATAACTAATTTGTGTTACAAAATGAACCAAGAAATTTAAACCTGGTTCTGTCCATTTTTCAGATTTTAATGTCCCAGATAAATGACATTTTGGCCGTTTTTACATAAAATGCCTTATTTCTACATGAAAACATGACATGTTAAATTTAAAATGTTTTCCTTTTCACCTGCAGCGTCTCGCCTTATAATCCATCTGAAGGTTCTATTGTTTCTCTAATTCTGACTTAGTTTGGTGGGAGGGCACCTGTGGTAAATATTTATCATAGTTTTACATTTGTGAAGTTGCAGTTTGTGAAGGAAGTAGAGCTGAGATCTAAAACAGAATCCCACTGTGACGTCATCAAAAAGCGACATACTGATGAAAAATATCATAGAACTATAATAAAACCTGGAAGATGAATCCAAAATGGCGCCCTGTTTATCCCTGTGGCCTGAGCTCATTGGTTCATGACCCCAAAAAAGTTTCTTACTTACACATTTACTTCCTGATACGGAGGCGGCCATCTTTGCTTTACTTCCTGATATGGAGGCGGCCATCTTTGCTTTAGGGGCACCACGTGACCACAATCCCCCATGATGCTTTGAGTGACGTGAACGACCAGCAGCTGCAGGTCTTTGTGTTAGCGTTAGCTTGTGTGATTGTAATTGTGTTCTTCATGTTAGACACACGTGAAGCGTCTGAAATGAAATAAAATACAACTTACAGGTGTCTCTAGTCGAGCCTTTTCCACGAGCTTCTGTTTGTATCGTCCGACGCTCGTTCATGTGACTCGCACATGTTTGTGTGACGTCACTTCAGATAAAAACGGTAATTTCTATGATTTTAGAAACGGAAGAAAAGAACATTTCCTTCCATTTTATTTAAATACTGATAATAATTCAGTCCTGTCTGTGATTATAATGTGACATTATAGAAAAAGGCTGGTTCCAAGAGGCTGCAGTACCTCACACGACCACTAATCAATCTGGGACACAGACAGAGGGGGCGTGGCTTATCCAGTTCATTTAATACATCCATGAAAAATACAGACAATTTCCAGACGACTGACACATCTTTCTGATGGTTTAAGCCATCATTCAACAAAATAAAGTCTTATCAGGGATTGTTTATTGTCAATTCATAACTTTTGTGTATTGTATGTGGATTCGGGCTTTTGGGAACTTTACTCAAACTGGGGACAAACGGGCAAAATGTTCAGTCAAATCTTCAATAAAATCACTACGTTTTAGTGAAATGTGTGGTTTAACTCGTCAAATAGATGTCATTTCCATTTGAAGTAAAAGCACATTTTCCGCGATTGCAAAAAGAGAAGCTAGCTAATAATTCACTGTCCCCCGCTGGGTTATGTAAAATATAACTTATTATGGTAACCGTTAACCACCGTTAACCACCAATATGGTACACAGAAACATCATCGAGTCCAGGATGTTAGGGAATAAATCATAAGAAATATTGACGAACTATGAATTACTTACTTATGTGTGTCATTTCACGGTCAGAGCATGGATAAGCCACGCCCCCTCTGTCTGTGGTCCCAGATTGATTAGTGGTCGTGTGAGGTACTGCAACCTCTTGGGCCCAGCCTTTTTCTATAATGTCACATTATAATCACAGACAGGACTGAATTATTATCGGTATTTAAATAAAATAGAAGGAAATGTTCTTTTCTACCGTTTCTAAAATCACAGAAATTACCGTTTTTATATGAAGTGACGTCACACAAACATGTGTGAGTCACGTGAACGAGCTTCAGAATCAGAATCAGAAACGGTTTATTGCCGTTGTCAATGATCAAGGTGCAACATAAAACAATTAATAAAATAAATATAATAAATAATAATAAAAGACGCATGCATAAAATGAAGAATAATTGACTAAGATACAAACAGAAGCTCGTGACATGGTCAGACAGAGACACCTGTAAGTTGTATTTTATTTCATTTCAGACGCTTCACGTGTGTCTAACATGAAGAACACAATTACAATCACACAAGCTAACGCTAACACAAAAACTTGTCGATGTAAACCCTCATTCGTCCAGGTGTGGTCCATCGTAGAAAGGGTTTCAGGGGTTTTCATCCGGACGCTGTTTGAAGATCGAGACGTTTCGACTTCTATCCGAAAGTCATTGTCAATCTGAGCTGGTCTGGGAACTCAGGCTTATATGATACTCTACGTAGTGAGAGTCCTGCCCCCAGGGAGGAGTCACTGACCGCCTGTCTTTGTTTGGAAAATTGTTTGTTTGTCACCTGAAACTTGATTAATTGGTCTGTCTTGTTTGATTAATAGTTGGCCTCACCTAGTTTCACCTGTGACTAAGGTCTATTGTTCTATTGATATCTGGCTGTTGCTCCCTCCTCACTGCTGATTACCTCATTAGCATTTGACTGGTCTATTGATCTGGACCAGGGTGTTAGGATGCTGTCATAAATCTTAGCAAAATTAAATCTTAAGCCCCCATTCCTGTTTAGAGAAGGATTTTCTCTTTTTACAAAAATGGCCTCCTTAACTCCTCTTTCAAACCAGTTCTTCTCTCTGCTCAAAATCTTCACCTCACTGTCCTCAAACGAGTGATGTGTAGCTTTTAGGTGCAGATGAACTGCACTCTGCGGTCCTGTGGAGGTAGATCTTCTGTGTTGGTACAGCCTTTTATGCAATGGCTGTTTGGTCTCACTATGTAACGTTCTTTACAACTATCCTCACTGCACTCTATCGAATAATCTACATTGCTCTGTTTCTCTGTCGGCCTCTTGTCTTTCGGGTGGACCAGTTTCTGTTTAAGTGTGTTGCCAGGTTTGAAATAAACAGGGATGTCGTGTTGTCTAAAAATCCTTTGAAACTTCTCAGACAGGCCCGAGACATAAGGGATAGAGACCCCCCTCCTGCTGGGGTCTTTATCCTTTCTGTCCTGTTTCTTGGCTCTTCTGACTTTGTTAAAGGCCCAGTTGGGATAACCACAAGCTGAGAGGGCACGTTGGACGTGTTCTTCCTCCTTCTTTCTCCCCTCAGACCTGGTGGGTACTTCATGGGCTCTGTGTTGCAGTGTCCTAATCACTCCCAACTTGTGCTGCAGTGGGTGGTTGGAATCGAACAGTAAGTACTGGTCTGTGTGGGTGGGTTTCCTGTATACTTCTGTCTGAAGGCTGCCTTCCTCCTCTCTGATTGTGGAGCAATCAAGAAACACCAACCGGTTGTCCTTAGCATCTTCTCGGGTGACCTTAATGTATACATCCAACCCATTGATATGCTCAGAGAAAGTTTCCAGCTCTTGTTTCTTGATTATCACAAAGGTATCATCCACGTAACGTAGCCAGAGGCTCGGAGGTGTGCCCAGGAAGGAGGTCAGAGCCTTCTTCTCAAAGTGTTCCATATATAGGTTGGCTACGATCGGCGAGACCGGAGAGCCCATAGCACAGCCGTGGATCTATCTGTAAAAATGTCCCCTGAATTGGAAGTAAGTTGTGTTAAGGCAGATGTCCAATAAATGGCAGATGTGTTCAGGTGTGAGTTTGGTCCTTTCCATTAGGGTAGAGTCCTCCTGCAGTCGCATCCTCACTGCTGCCACTGCCTCCGAGGTAGGAGTACAAGTGAAAAGGGACACCACATCATACGAGACCATAACGTCATCTGGGTCTGGTGCCCCTAAAGCAAAGATGGCCGCCTCCGTATCAGGAAGTAACAGGAAGTAAAGAACTTTTTTGGGGTCATGAACCGAAGAGCTCAGGCCACAGGGAGGAACAGGGCGCCATTTTATATTCATCTTCCAGTTTTTATTATAGTTCTATGGGTCAGAGGAGCGGCTAGTGTTGCATTGTGGTCCATCACAACCGGTCTACTACCGACTTTTCATGGTGCATTGTGGGTGCCGTAGTTTTTCACCTTATACATTCAGACAGCACTGTAAAATGGCATGAACCCTATTTAATGCCCTAAATAGGGAACAGTGTGGACATTTGGACAAAGACACAGTTTATTTATGTTGTTCTATTCCTGCCCGTCTTGATTTACTGGAATTTCCCGTCTGTGGGTCAAAGTATTGTCTTACTTTGTCGTCTTTATTTACCTCTCTTTTATTGACTTCCTTGTCTGAGAAAAGAGCGCTATAAATACACATTGCATGCAACCAGATGCTATTCCGGTGTCGCACTGGCAGGATGCTATTTTTTATTAATTTATTCTTTTTCTCCACATCTGATAAAAGGAAACAGCTGCTGGACGTGTTCAACATGAAAAGAAAGCTGTGACCCACTTATTTACATCAAACCAAACATTCTGGTATGAAGTAGAGTCAGTTTTAATTAAAAAATTACACAAAAATTCTAAAAAATGTAATCTGACTTTTATATGGATTCCGCCTGGACTTTTTTACTTTATTAAAACTAATTTTTTGTTAAATTATTTTCAGCTTTGAAAGAGGAATTGTCAAAACCAACAAAAGTCAAAACTAGTGTCAATCAGACAAAATCTACAGACACAGCTTCACTTCTTCATAGATTTAACAAAGAAAACGTAGTTGGACTTTAAAGTCTGATGTTCCTCTTTGCAGAGTTTGTTTCAGTGGAATCAGAGTAAATCAGACACAAAACTCCAGAGTCTGAGCTTCACAAAGAGTCAGACAATAGTTTGTGTCCAAAGGATCAGGAACAGCTTCAGTTTGAGGCTCGTTTAAGTCGAACGTTTGAGGAAGAACAGGTCAGAGCAGCACGTGGATAATACAAACAGGACGTCCAATCAAGCCTGTTCTTCTGGATCAGAGCCATGTGCTGGTGTCCTGTCGGTGCGTCTCAGATTCCTTTCCCGTAAAGTTTCAGTTCAGATCAAAGAGGGCGTGCACTGACCCCATTTTCATTCAAAAACTGACAAAACACACGACCAAATCTGCCCCTTTGGGGGATTTTTTGCCCCTTTTTTTGCCTGTGGCGCTTTTGTTTTAGCTCAAGTCAACTTTAAGCAGTAAAATGTCAAGTGAGAGTAGTTTCTCATTGTTGCTGTGACTGTGCAGAGCTTAGCTAGCTTGTTTGCTAACAGTTAGGGGTGATAAAGGCCACTTCAGCTCAACACAACAATGAATTTCGTCAACACTTGGACCTGGGACGTCTTTAGACCTTTTTAGCCCAACGAAAATCTACCCAAGCCCCACTTAAATACTTTTCATTGACTGGTCTGACTCTGTTTTAGTTTCCTGGACAAAAGTCACTTGTAAGTCACTTGACTTATTTGCGCACATAAACATTTGGACACACGTCTTATGAGCCGTGTCCCTCCTTTAAGTCCCTCAGTCTCATTCAAGAGGAAACTGCCCTGTCTGTGGGAGGGACAGGGGCAGGACAGGGGCAGGACAGGAGCAGAGGAACAGAGGAGCAGAGGAGCAGGAGCAGAGGAGCAGGACAGGAGGAGGAGCAGGAGCAGAGGAGCAGGAGCAGAGGAGCAGGAACAGGAGCAGAGGAGCAGGAGCAGAGGAGCAGGACAGGAGGAGGAGCAGGAGCAGAGGAGCAGGAGGGGCAGGAGCAGAGGAGCAGGACAGGAGGAGGAGCAGGACAGGAGCAGGACAGGAGCAGAGGAGCAGGAACAGGAGCAGAGGAGCAGGAGCAGAGGAGCAGGACAGGAGGAGGAGCAGGAGCAGAGGAGCAGGACAGGAGGAGGAGCAGAGGAGCAGGAGCAGAGGAGCAGGAACAGGAGCAGAGGAGCAGGAACAGGAGCAGAGGAGCAGGAGCAGAGGAGCAGGACAGGAGGAGGAGCAGGACAGGAGCAGAGGAGCAGGAACAGGAGCAGAGGAGCAGGAACAGGAGCAGAGGAGCAGGAGCAGAGGAGCAGGAACAGGAGCAGAGGAGCAGGAACAGGAGCAGAGGAGCAGGAGCAGAGGAGCAGGAGCAGAGGAGCAGGACAGGAGGAGCAGGAGCAGGACAGGAGGAGAGGAGCAGGAGGAGAGGACAGGAGCAGGACAGGAGCAGAGGAGCAGGGAGAGAGGAGCAGAGAGCAGAGAGGAGCAGGAGCAGAGGAGCAGGACAGAGCAGGAGCAGGAGGAGCAGGAGCAGACAGGAGGAGGAGGAGCAGGACAGGAGCAGGAGCAGGAGCAGAACAGAGGAGCAGGAAGCAGAGGAGCAGAGGAGCAGAACAGGACAGGAGGAGCAGGAGGGGGCAGGAGCAGAGGAGCAGGACAGGAGGAGGAGCAGGACAGGAGCAGAGGAGCAGGAGCAGGAACAGGAGCAGAGGAGCAGGAGCAGAGGAGCAGGACAGGAGGAGGAGCAGGAGCAGAGGAGCAGGACAGGAGGAGGAGCAGAGGAGCAGGAGCAGAGGAGCAGGGCAGGAGGAGGAGCAGGAGCAGAGGAGCAGGAGCAGAGGAGCAGGAACAGGAGCAGAGGAGCAGGAGCAGAGGAGCAGGAGGGGCAGGAGCAGAGGAGCAGGACAGGAGGAGGAGCAGGACAGGAGCAGGACAGGAGCAGAGGAGCAGGAACAGGAGCAGAGGAGCAGGAGGAGCAGGAGCAGAGGAGCAGGAACAGGACAGGAGCAGGACAGGAGCAGAGGAGCAGGAACAGAGGAGCAGGAGCAGAGGAGCAGGAACAGGAGCAGAGGAGCAGGAACAGGAGCAGGAGCAGAGGAGCAGGAGGGGCAGGAGCAGAGGAGCAGGAGGGGCAGGAGCAGGACAGGGGCAGGACAGGAGCAGGAGCAGGACAGGAGCAGGAGGAGGAGGAGAGGAGCAGGACAGGAGCAGGACAGGAGGAGAGGAGCAGGACAGGAGCAGGAGGAGGAGAGGAGCAGGACAGGAGCAGGAGCAGGAGGAGGAGGAGAGGAGCAGGACAGGAGGAGAGGAGCAGGAGCAGGACAGGAGGAGAGGAGCAGGAGCAGGACAGGAGCAGGAGCAGGACAGGAGGAGCAGGACAGGAGGAGAGGAGCAGGAGCAGGACAGGAGCAGGAGCAGGACAGGAGGAGAGGAGCAGGAGCAGGACAGGAGGAGAGGAGCAGGAGCAGGACAGGAGGAGAGGAGAGGAGCAGGACAGGAGGAGAGGAGCAGGAGCAGGACAGGAGGAGAGGAGAGGAGCAGGACAGGAGCAGGACAGGAGCAGGAGCAGGAGGAGGAGCAGGAGGAGGAGGAGAGGAGCAGGACAGGAGCAGGACAGGAGCAGGAGCAGGACAGGAGGAGAGGAGCAGGACAGGAGCAGGACAGGAGGAGAGGAGCAGAGGGGCTGGGAGGAGGAGAATGGAAGAGTCTGAAGGAGCAGCTTGTGAAGGAGGCGTATGGTATTATAGAATTATAACAGTCTTTAGGCTGTTGTCTTTGTGCTCTTTTTTTAATCAATAATTTACATCAGAAATGTCACTTCTGATCAGGAGTTTATTGATTAAATCTTGATCGTTTGGGTGTTTATGGAGCCTTTTGCCCTCGTACTTGTTAGAGTTCAGTGAGCCGTGTTATTGTTGTAGGTTTTGTTAATCATTCACTGGATCAGGGTTTACAGCCGACACAAATGAGCCTCCGACGTTTATTACATCAGAATAAACCGCATTAAAGTGACACACGAGACAGATGTACGAGTTTAACATCAGTCCGGTCTGTTTTTCAAGTTTCAAACTCAGTGGTGGACGAATACTCACTTTTGTTAGTCAAGTAAAAGTACAGATACGTGTGCAAAGAATTAATCAAGTAAAAGTAAAAGCATCACATTAAAAATTGACTTAACTGAACGTGTTGAAGAATCTGTTTGAAAATGTTCTACAAGTATTTTGTGCAGATTATGAGACCAGTTTTCGCATTAAATGTCGTCATTGTGTTTAATTTTAGTCAACAAAGATCTATTTGAATGAATTTCCTAATTTTTGTAGAGAATTTTCTTTGTTTTTTATCGAGCTTGAACTCAAAACCTTCAGGCAGAACGTCGCCATCAACGAGCTGAAAATAACGGTAACACTTTATAATAACTTTACCGGCCTCAGTAAAGCATGAACACAGACTGAAGAGCAGACTCTACAGGCAACACTTTTTGTTTTTGGTCAGTTTTCTCTTTCAACATCTCGACTTTCATGTGGAAACAACAAACGTGTCCAATCTGCTCCTAAAGATGTTTGATTCTTCCATTGAATCCACTTCATCCATAGATTTCTCTGGGACATTGTAACTTCAAAGGACGTTTTCTTAAAATGCATTTTTGTCCCTCGAGACATAAAGATCAGCCTTAAAGTAGATCCTACACCAAACTGTACAATCTGGACTCAACAGGATTCAGACCAAACGGACAAGGATTTTAAAAATATCTAAATCTAAAACTGATTTATTGAAGTTTTAAGTTTAAAAAATGAGGCGAAATTTGAATTTTTAGGACAATTTTCAGTCCAATCTAGTTTAACTTAAAAACTAAATAATAAATCCAAATCCCCTCTGTACATTTTTATAACTAATATGTTACAAAATGAACCAATAAATTTAAACCTGGTTCTGTCCATTTTTCAGATTTAAATGTCCCAAATATGTGGATTTTTGGCCATTTTTATTTCTACATGAAAACATGACACGATGAAAAACTTTTTATGTGAGTAAACTACAGGAGAAGTTTTGATTGATATCTTTAAATTTTGGATTGTTTCCTGCAGCGTCTCACCTTAAATCATAGTGAACAAACAATGTACTCAGAATGATTCAGGATCATTAACCATTAAACTAATAATCCAAATTCCCAAAACCCAAATTCCTGGCCCTAACCTTAATTAAATATTAACTCATCCTGAATCAGGCTTAATGAATGATTCGTTCAGTGTGAAACCAGTCTTTGTTCATGCTTTAAGGTAAAATACAGTGTAGTTATTATAAAATGGTACCAAAATAACCCCTAAAACAAATTACCGGTAAAAGTACTGTCTACTTTTCAGTCCAGTTGAAAAATGTCGTGGAGTAAAAAGTACAGATCTCAAATGTAGTGATGTGAAAGTCAGAAATATCCACTGTGAAACGACTGATGAGAAGAACAGAACCGCAGGCACAGCACCTTTGAGTCATTGACTTTCAACACCAAACTCATCCTGCGACTGTTTGCGCTGCTCTCGAGTTGAACTGAAACCTTTTACTGAGAGCTGTGGCTGCACTTCAGCCTCGTGTTCTCTTGGGAATGTTTCTTTTTGTTGTAAGAAACGCGATACAAAGTCATAAATGGTCCTGAATATCCTGAATATGCTCTCAGTCCACGTCGAGACGCTTTAAAAGTCTGAACAAACACAGTCTAGATTCAGAACGGAGGCAAAAGTGAAGCGCAACATAATGTGATTCACTGAGAAACTGGGATTAACCTCAGATTATCACAAAATATGACAAATGTAAATGATTTTGGAAAATGGAAACCCCTCAGACATATGTGAGCGACATCAGAGCGGCTTTAAACACATTTATTATTGTATGTTACGTCATGTTTGAGGAAATTATGATCAACTCTTTGCATTTTTGATGAAGAACAATCCAGATTTATGGGTTTTACCGGAAAAATACTCACAGAAATGTTCAGCCCACAGTCATTTTTCATTTTATCTAGCGATATATTAGATACTGTTCCATAAATTAGATTCTACTGAAGCTAAAATACAATTTTAAGGCGAGAAAATTGTATATTGTCCATCGTTTGTTATAGAAAAGCAAAGTAATTTTTTTGTTGTTGTTTTTTTCAATCAATCAATCAATTTATTTTCCACAGTATCACACGTAGTCATGTGTAGATATAGAATTGTGCTAATCTTTCCATTTATGTTCCATACCTTTATTATTGTATCACCATCATGACCGTATATATTTATTTTTACCCCTTTCCTAGAATTATTATTAATGACAATAGTAATAATAATAATACTCTGGAAATTCAAATGTGTTGCTTTTTTCCAACACAAACGATTCAAACCAGTAGAATTTAGATCTAATGTGAGACAATCGTTGAAACATTTAAAGTCGACTTCACTTTGGCTCCAGTCGCTCCTTCTGGAATTTTAATGACGTCACATTTTAAAGAGTCTATGCACGTTATTCCTGAAGTTGCCGTACGCGCCGCTGTCTCACACGGAGCAGACGAGCTCAACAGAAAATAAGTTCTACTCGACTAAAAAGACGTTTTCAGACTCCAGGAAATCTTGTTTTTTGCTCTTGTTTATTTAACAGTTCGGACAAATCAATCTACTTTATGTAATGTTTTAGCGAGAGACTTCCCTCGTTGGCCGTTTGCGCGAACACCGTTAGCGTCAAACCGGAAGTCCCTTTACTACAGAGGTTCTTAAACTAGGGGTCGGGATCCCATTTGGGGTCATCACGTGGAGTAACATTCAGCTTCACTGTCTCTGTTTTGATTCATGTTTATCAAAAAACCCTCCCCCTCCGAGCGTCAAACACACGTCCTGCGGAACTTCTTGAACTGGGACGTCATTTATCTGAGAATCTTCTGCTGTTTCCTTAAATCCTCACAGACTCGTTCTGAGCGTTTCTTCCAAACACGATCCCTGCTGCTGCTGTTTGATAATTACAAGTAGCACATTCGGCTAATGTCGCTAAGGGCTTGGCGCCATCTACTGGCTGGATGCACTAAAGAAGGCAAGGCAAGGCAAGTTTATTTGTAGAGCACAATTCGTACACAGGGCAATTCAAAGTGCTTTACATAAACAGGAAAAGTTGCATTAAAATCACAAAACACAAAAAGACACACAGAATCATTTTAAAATCATTTTAGAATAAAGTGCTTTATAAGAGAAGAGTGCAGATAGATCTTTCAGTCGTATGCACGTCTAAAGAGAACTGTTTTTAGCCTGGATTTAAACATTGTCAGAGTGGAGGCCTGTCTCACATCTTCAGGGAGACTGTTCCAGATTTTAGCTGCAAAAAACTGAAATGCTGATTCCCCATGTTTAGTCCTGACTCTAGGCACCAGCAGGAGGCCGGTCCCTGAGGCCCTCAGATTGCGAGATGGTTCATATGGCACTAACATGTCAGAGATGTACTTTGGTGCTTGGCCGTGGAGAGACTTGAACACAAGCAGAGCTGCTTTAAAGTCAATTCTCTGAGCCACAGGAAGCCAGTGCAGAGACCTGAGCACAGGACTAATGTGATCGTACTTCCTGGTTCTTGTCAGGACCCGAGCAGCAGCGTTCTGATGTACTGCAGCTGTTTTACAGGCTTGGAGAGGCCAGTGAACAGGCGTTGCAGTAGTCTAACCTACTGGAGACAAATGCATGGATAAGTCTCTCCAAGTCTGGTTTAGACACTATACCTTTAATTTTGGCAATGTTTTTAGGTGGTAAAAGGCTGTTGATGTTATTGATTTGATGTGGCTGTTAAAGTTCAGGTCTGAGTCCATTATTACCCCCAGATTTCTAACTTGATTTGTCGGTTTTAGAGCGAGAGACTGGAGGTGACTGCTGACACTTTCTCTCTGTTTCTGCGGCCCAAAGACGATGATTTCAGTCTTGTCTGAGTTTAGCTGAAGAAAATTGTTTTGCATCCACAAGCTGATCTGTTGGATGCAATGACAGAGTGAATCCACTGGTCCATATTCACCTGCCGTCAGTGAGACATAGATCTGAGTGTCATCTGCGTAGTTGTGATAAGACACATTTGTGCTGAGTGTTAACTGACCTAAGGGCAGCATATAGAGGTTGAACAGAAGGGGTCCCAGGATTGACCCTTGGGGCACCCCACAGGTCAAGCTCACGTGGTCTGAGACACAGTTACCAATCTCAACAAAGTACTCTCTGTCCTCAAGGTAGGACTTCAACCAATTTAGGGCAGTGCCAGTGATGCCCACCCAGTCCTCTAGTCTCTGTAGGAGGATCCTATGATCGACAGTGTCAAAAGCAGCGCTCAGATCTAACAGAATTAAGACTGAGGCTTTGCCCAGCGTCAGTGTTCAGGCGGATGTCATTTGTCACCTTGATAAGAGCAGTCTCAGTGCTGTGATGAGGTCTAAAACCTGACTGAAAAACATCAAATGAGTTGTTTATTAAGAGGAAGTCAGCGAGCTGTTGGTAAACAACCTTTTCGAGGACTTTGCCTAAAAATGGCAGATTTGAGATGGGCCGATAATTTTTCAGTTCTGAGGCATCAAGACTGCTCTTCTTTAGGAGAGGCTTAATGACCGCAGCTTTCAAGGCCCTTGGGAATGTTCCAGATTGAAGCGACATGTTAACTATGTGAGTGAGTGGTGTTAACAAAGTGCTCAGAACAGACTTTAGAAATCTGGTGGGTAACACATCGAGGCAGCATGTAGAAGAACTCAGACTGTGATGATCTCTTGGACAGTTTTGTCAGTTACAGGTGCAAACTGAGTCAGCTCTAAATGTGTAGGTGGTTTTAAAGTTATTATTTGCACTGTGGAATTTATGGCATTTTTAATGCCCTGAACCTTGTCATTAAAGAATACTGCAAACTCATTGCACTTAGCTGTGGAAATTAGTTCTAATGGCAGCAGAATTGGAGGGTTTGTTAGTCTGTTTACTGTTGCAAACAGAGCACGCTTGAGTTATTACTGCAATTTCCAATTATTTCAGAAAAAATCCTTCCCTTGTTTTTTACATAAAATGAGGTTGTACATGTACAACCTTTCTCTATAAATCTCTTTATGAATCTGGAGCTTTGACTTGCGCCATTTTCGTTCAGCCCTGCGGCACTCCCTTTTCTGTGCCCTGACTGACTCATTATTCCTCCATGGCGCCTTCTGCTTATTTTTAACCATTTTAACCTTCATAGGAGCAATGGTGTCCAGAACATTCAAGATATTAGATGTAACAGAATTTAAAAAGTCGTCAACATTTGAACATGAAGGATTTTCAAAGTTTATCATTTCCACGAAGAGTGCACTTGTGCTGTCATTTATGTGTCTCCTCCGAACAACTGCAGGACCAGTCGGTGATTTGGGAATAACAGACAGGTCAAAGAAAACACAGAAATGATCAGACAGTGCCACATCGACCACACTGACGTTTGAAATATTAACCCAGATTGTAAATAGTAGGTCCAGAGTGTGTCCGCTGCTGTGGGTGGGGCCACTCACATGCTGAGTAAGACCAAAGGTTTCAGGACAGCATCAAGCTCTTTAGCGTTTCTGTCGCAAACATTATCCACGTGAACATTGAAATCACCTGTAATGACCAAACCATCAAATTCTGTGCATACAACTGAAAGCATCTCAGTAAAATCATCAATAAAACCTTGGGAGTGCTGGGGAGGCTTGTACAGGACAATGTAGAGTATGGAGGGAGACTGTTTTAGCTCCATTTTAAAAGATAAATACTCAAATGATGAAAACACCCCAAAAGACAACCTCTGGGTAACTATTTTATCTCTAAAACTGCACAGACACCTCCACCCTTTTTGTTGTCGCGTGTTTCAGATTCAAACTTGATGCTCGATGGAGTCGCGTCTATTAGAACCACATCCCCGTGTTTATGTCAAGCCAAGTTTCAGTTAAAAACATAAAAATCAAGATTATAAGAAGATATAAAATCATTAATTAAAAGTGATTTGTTACATAATGATCTGACATTAAGCACAGCAAGTTTCAGATTGGTTTCAATGTGACTGGACGTTATCTTTTCACAGGGAATATGAATTAAATTTCTAAGATTGGACAGTCTAACTGTCCTTCTGTTCTCCAGTCTGTGTGACGTGACTACAGATATAACACAGGGCCCCGGGTTTGTTTGACCATTTTCATGACCATAAGTCCCGGCAACGCTGAGACCCACTACATCCTAGCTATGGGAGATAACAGTTCTGGGGGAGGTGGGGAGAAGCGAAGGGGGAGACCTGGAGGAGGTTTGGGCAAAGGCTGAGTGGGGAGAGCTGGGGGGGCTTTGGGTGATGGACCAGGTGAAAGGTGAGGGGGTGGAGGTGCAGGTCGTGCAGAAGTGTTTTCTTGTTGTTGCTCGTGTTCATTAAACATTTTACACAAATCAATCTACTTTATGTAACATTTTAGCGTCAGACTTTTCCCTCGTTCATCATTAGCTTTAACGGAGTTCTCGTCAAACGGAAGTGCGTTTACAACTAAAGTGCAAAAATGGCAAAAGTGGGCGGGGCAGAAAAAGGTCTATATTCTCAAAATAAAATCAAACATTAGATATGAGGCTCATTCATCTCTTTGCGTGTCGCCTGTTTTTTGCGTTTGGGCGTCGCGAATGTGAACGATTGTTATTTTGGGCGTCGTGACTGAAAAAGTTTGAGAACCGCTGCTTTAGTACAAGAGCGCGGATCAGAGACGTAAAAAGAGACAAAAGTGGGCGGGGTGGGATAAGGCCAATAAGAGGCTCCTGGTTTCTCTGAGCGGGTTAGGGTTACAGTGTCATGACCAGGATATGGCTCAATAACCGGGTTACTCTCACAGATGTGATGCACACTGTGGTATTTCCTATCAATGAGTGTAACAGGAACCATGTGCAGTTCTGTGGGAAACTGAGAGACCGGATGCACTCAGCGTCTCCATCTGAACCATTTACTGTAAACATTAACTTGAGTGACGCCAGATTGTTCTCTATGGAAACCAGTATCATAGATGCAGTCGCCTGGAAATAAAACAGACTCACCCGCGTCGGCATTTGAGAAAAACATAATGGTTTTTCTTGTTCCGTTGTTGTTCTTTTCTGTTTTGGACGGTGTCACGTTTACTTTCTGCGCTAAAACGGGAGCGTGTGTGACCCTGTGCAGGATTTTATATTTGCCCGTGTCAGTTTTCTTTTTATTTATTTAAGAGTTGATTAAACATTTGTGCTGTTTGTCCAGTTTGTCAGTTTGTGTAAAGTTTATAATGTCACTTCCTGTTGGACATGAGCCAAATATGTAGATATGTAAGGCTGTGTCCTCATGTCCACACTGTTCCCTCTGTACAGGGATCACGCCATGTTTAGTGCTGTCCCAATGTCCAGCAGGAGAAAAACTAGCGCACTCAAAAATTCCCACAATGCATCTTGAAAAGGAGTGTCCAGCGCTGGTCTCTAGAGGTCAATATAGACCACAATGCACTGGGAGAGTCGGAAAAACTACAGTGAACTGAGTGAAGCAGAAAGAGCTGTTTAAACGAACTGTTGAGCCGAGATCATGGAGAAAACCGACCGACTCCGACCGTACTGTCCCACCCGCCGCCTCCGCTCTCCTGACCCCGACCTCCTCGCTCCCATCACCCGCACTAAGCACCGGACCTTGGGGGGACCGAGCCTTCGCCGCTGCTGGCCCCGCCCTCTGGAACTCACTTCCACAACCATCAGGAACTCGGACTCACTACAGACATTCAAATCACTCCTTAAGACCCACCTGTTCAAACTGGCTTTTGTGTAAATGTATGTTGTTCTGTCTGTTTATGTAAAGCGTCTTTGAGTGTCCAAAAAAGCACTATTCACCTTATTCCTGAAGTTGCTGTACGCGCCGCCGTCTTGTTTCCGTTGTAGTTCACACAGAGCAGACGAGCTCAACAGAAAATAAGTTCTACTCGACTAAAAAGACGTTTTCAGACTGACCAGGAAATGGTTGCGTTGTGACTTGTTGTTGCTCGTGTTCATTAAACATTTTACACAAATCAATCTACTTTATGTAACATTTTAGCGTCAGACTTTTCCCTCGTTCATCATTAGCTTTAACGGAGTTCTGTCAAATGGAAGTGCGTTTACAACAAAAGTGTGATCTGTGGCAAAAAGAGGCAAAAGTGGGCGGAGCCAAATAAGGTGAATAAAGTGGCACAAAAACACGACTAGAAGTGACAAAATGTGGCTAAAAGTGACAAAAACCCTACGAGAAGCGACAAAAACATGACCATAAGCGGAAAAATTCTATATAGTGAGAAAAATTTGACTAAAAGCGACAAAAATTTGACAAAAAATGACAAAGTGAAAAAAGAACGTGACTATGAGCAACAAAAATGCTGTTCACTTTATTCCTGAAGTTGCCTCACACCGCCGTCTTGTTTCCGTTGTAGTTCACACGGAGCAGACGAGCTCAACAGAAAATAAGTTCTACTCGACTAAAAAGACGTTTTCATGAAATCGTTGCGTTGTGACTTGTTGTTGCTCGTGTTCATTAAACATTTTACACAAATCAATCTACTTTATGTAACATTTTAGCGTCAGACTTTTCCCTCGTTCGTCATCAGCTTCAACGGAGTTCTCGTCAAACGGAAGTGTGTTTACAGACGGAAGTGCAGAAAACGGCATAAGTGGGCAGGGCAGAATAAGGTCAATACAAGTTTGATGTATTATTAAAACACTTTACACAAACCGTTAGCCGCAGGCGCTAGTGTTAGCCGCCAACCTTAGCTTGAGCTGTGAATAGATCACAAGGTCCATGGTTAATAAAACTTGTGATGATGATTAGTCACAAATATGCGTTGGATTTGACCCACATTCATTACAGAAATCAATTTTTATCAGAGTTTTGCCGACTTTCTTTCCTCCCAGACGCCAAAGTCACGTGACCCGCGGCGAGGAGGAAGTGTGAGCCGAGTCTGAATCGATCTGTGATTGAGGGCAGTGTTTAGTCACTGAACAGGGCAGGACTGTGAGCCTCTTTGGCTAATTCTGGCTGTTTTACTCATGTTTTATTGACCTTATTCTGCCCCGCCCACTTTTGCCGTTATTCACACTTTTGTTGTAAACGCACTTCCGTTTGACGAGAACTCTGTTAAAGCTAATGACGAACGAGGGAAAAGTCTGACACTAAAATGTTACATAAAGTAGATTGATTTGTGTAAAATGTTTAATGAACACGAGCAACAACAAGTCACAACACAACGATTTCCTGAAAACGTCTTTTTAGTCGAGTAGAACTTATTTTCTGTTGAGCTGGTCTGCTCCGTGTGAACTAATACAACAGAAACAAGATGGCGGCGCCCACGGTAACTTACGGAATAAGGTGAATTCATGTGTTTTATGAAATTGCACTGTCCCCTTTTGTAAAAATAAACTAAACTAAAACAAAAAAAAAAACGAGGCGTTAGAGAGTGAGTGGGACATTCAGACACAGCCAGAGTTAGAGGTAATCACTGTTACCATAGCAACCAGACTGTAAACAAGGGCTAAAATCCATATACAGTACAAAATAGTATGGAACTGATAATAATAATACTTTATAACACCTTTATTTTGCTGAATGTCTGTTTAAACCGTCAGAAAAATGCATCAGTCGAGTGTGAACTGTCTTTGTGTTTTCAACGACACGTGGCTTTTGATGACGTCACAGAGGGATTCCGTTTATTACTACTATTAGCGATCGTGTGTTGTGCTTCTTGTCGTTCTAACGTCTTCTTATCTGCACAGCACTTTGCTAAATGTACTTCATAAATGCATTTGATTTTTCCAGGGAGCTAAAGGCGACCGCGGCGCGAGAGGACGGAGAGGCCGAGTGGGAGCCGTGGTGAGTTCTGCTTTTAAAGTACTCTTACGCTTTAAGTCGAGACGCTGCAGGTGAAACAGGAAAGAGTCTGAAATTTAAAGATATCAATGTTAAACTTCTGCTGTAGTTTAGTCACATAAATGTAAGAGAAAATGTATTACAAGTTTTTCATGTAGAAATAAGGCATTTTATGTGAAAAATGACCAAAAATCCACATATTTGGGACATTTAAATCTGAAAAATGGACAGAACCAGGTTTAATGTTTCATTTTGTAACATATTCGTTATAAAAAATGTACAGAGGGGATTTGGATTTATTGTTTAGTTTGTAAGTAAACTAGATTGGACTGAAAATTGTCCTAAAAATTCAAATTTTGTCTCATTTTTTTTACTTAAAACTTCAATAAATCAGTTTTAGAATTAAATATTAACAAATTAAATCCTGTTGAGTCCAGATTGTACAGTTTGGTGTAGGATCTACTTTAAGGCTGATCTTTATGTCTCGAGGGACAAAAATGCATTTTAAGAAAACGTCCTTTGAACTTACAATGTCCCAGAGAAATCTATGGATGAAGTGGATTCAATGGAAGAATCAAACATCTTCAGGAGCAGATCGGACACATTTGTTCCACATGAAAGTCCATATGATGAGAGAGAAAACTGACCAAAAACAAAACAAAAAATGGAAAGAAATGACTTCCCCTGTTGTGGAAATGATGACATTTGCTTTAGTTGTAAATGAGAAATGAAACCGGGTTCATTGCAAAAGTTACCCCCTGCTCTCAGTTTGAAATCCCCTGGTGTTTTTAAAGGACAAGGTCACTTTAAAGGACAAGGTCACGTTCACTGGTCACGATGACTTCACTAAAATCCCTGTAAATAAAGATAAAGATCAGATTAACCTTCACAAACGGCACTGAGTGGAACACAGCGGCGCTCTGAGGGACTGCAATGTGTTTGAAACTTAAATCCAGCTAAAATAAATGCTCTCAAAGGTGCACTGTGGAACTTTCCTGATGGAGATGGTATTTCTTTGACTGGAATGTTTCACAGTGTGGCATTAAATTGATATATTTTGCATTCAGTTCATTCTAGATGTTTTATCGTTCAAATATACCTTAAAAAACCTTGTATTCGTACCGTGAGCTGCCTCTGCACAGATCTGACCTGTAACTCTGTAGCGTCACCTCCTTGAAATAGATAAGTTTAATGCCATACTGTGGAACATTACAAGCAATTTCTGCACCTAAAAAGTGACATAGCGGACCTTAAAGGGGACATATAATGGAAAAAAAAGTCTACTTTAATGAGCTTTAAACCTCGTTACGACAGTGTTTTCTTATTATTATTTACTAAAATGTGTTTTTTTATTGAGTTAATCCCATATTGTCCTGTAACTGAGGCTCGAGTGCTCAGAAAAGTCCTGTTTTCACCTTCCACCTGTCCCCGCCTACACCTGGGACTTAGCTGTGATTATTTGAAAAATTAAAAGTCTGAGTGACACATGTGGAGTTCTAAAATGTCACCTAGTCACTTTTCAAACATAAAAATGACAATCCGCTGCTTGTTTTGGCAAAATGTCCCAATGGAGAGGCGGGGCTTATCGCTGTGAAGAGGCGTGGCTTCAGTTCTGGAGGCTTGAACAGGAAATCAATGGACCTGTCTCTGTTATTAAGCCGTTTTAGTTCAATATTTAAACAAGTAAAATGATGATCTACTTCAACATTCAACATAGTTCAACATTAAATACTCGAAAAAAGCATAATACGTCTCCTTTAATTCTTGGATAAAGCTGCAGTCGGACGGCGAGGCTGAGAGCTGCCAAACTTTTAAATCCCAAAATAAAACCGAAAGCTGATGACGTAATGTCTAAAGCTGAGATTTTAAGAAGAATCAAACGTGGCAGATATTAGATTAGGCTCTTGACACTGATGCATTATTTATTTTGGCCCATCCCCAGAATCATAAACTTAGCTCTCATAGGCTTTTAAAAGTGTGTTCTTCTGCTTGCTCCGATTGAAACTTATGTGATTTATCTCACTGTATTATATTTTAAACTTGTAACTAATATTTCCTGTACATGAATGATTGCATTGCTGTGTTTATTGTGATCTGCTGTATTTTCAGGGCGATGGAGGAGCCGCAGGAGACGCAGGAATCCCAGGAAAACCCGGCCCCAAAGGTCTGCAGGGCTCCGTGGTGAGTGAGGCCCGAGCGTCCTGAGCGGAGGGGGGAAAGTGAGGCCCGAGCGTCCTGAGCAGAGGGGGGAAAGTGAGGCCCGAACGTCCTGAGCGGAGGGAGGAAAGTGAGGCCCGAACGTCCAGAGCAGAGGGAGGAAAGTGAGGCCCGAACGTCCAGAGCAGAAGGAGGAAAGTGAGGCCCGAACGTCCAGAGCGGAGGGGGGAAGAGTGAGGCCCGAGCGTCCTGAGCAGAGGGGGGAAAGAGAGGCCCGAACGTCCTGAGCGGAGGGAGGAAAGTGAGGCCCGAACGTCCAGAGCAGAGGGAGAAAAGTGAGGCCCGAACGTCCAGAGCGGAGGGAGGAAAGTGAGGCCCGAACGTCCAGAGCAGAGGGGGGGGAAAGTGAGGCCCGAGCGTCCAGAGCGGAGGGGGGAAAGTGAGGCCCGAGCATCCAGAGCGGAGGGGGGAAAGTGAGGCCCGAACGTCCAGAGCGGAGGGAGGAAAGTGAGGCCCGAACGTCCAGAGCAGAGGGAGAAAAGTGAGGCCCGAGCGTCAGAGCAGAGGAGGAAAGTGAGGCCCGAACGTCCAGAGCAGAAGGAGGAAAGTGAGGCCCGAACGTCCAGAGCGGAGGGGGGAAGAGTGAGGCCCGAACGTCCAGAGCGGAGGGGGGAAAGTGAGGCCCGAGCGTCCAGAGCGGAGGGGGGAAAGTGGGGCGCGAATGTCCAAAGCAGAGGGGGGAAAGTGAGGCCTGAACGTCCAGAGCAGAGGGGGAAAAGTGAGGCCCGAACGTCCAGAGCAGAGGGGGGAAGAGTGAGGCCCGAACGTCCAGAGCGGAGGGGGGAAAGTGAGGCCCGAGCGTCCAGAGCGGAGGGGGGAAAGTGGGGCGCGAATGTCCAGAGCGGAGGGGGGAAAGTGAGGCCCGAGCGTCCAGAGCGGGGGGGAAAGTGAGGCCCGAGCGTCCAGAGCGGAGGGGGGAAAGTGGGGCGCGAATGTCCAAAGCAGAGGGGGGAAAGTGAGGCCTGAACGTCCAGAGCAGAGGGGGAAAAGTGAGGCCCGAGCGTCCTGAGCGGAGGGGGGAAAGTGAGGCCCGAACGTCCAGAGCGGAGGGTGGAAAGTGAGGCCCGAACGTCCTGAGCGGAGGGGGGAAAGTGAGGCCCGAACGTCCTGAGCAGAGGGGGGAAAGAGAGGCCCGAACGTCCAGAGCGGAGGGAGGAAAGAGAGGCCCGAACGTCCTGAGCAGAGGGGGGAAAGAGAGGCCCGAACGTCCAGAGCGGAGGGAGGAAAGTGAGGCCCGAACGTCCAGAGCAGAGGGGGGAAAGTGAGGCCCGAACGTCCAGAGCAGAGGGGGGAAAGTGAGGCCCGAACGTCCAGAGCGGAGGGGGGAAAGTGAGGCCCGAACGTCCAGAGCGGAGGGGGGAAAGTGAGGCCCGAACGTCCAGAGCGGAGGGGGGAAAGTGAGGCCCGAACGTCCAGAGCAGAGGGAGGAAAGTGAGGCCCAAAAGTCCAGAGCAGAGGGGGGAAAGTGAGGCCCGAACGTCCAGAGCGGAGGGGGGAAAGTGAGGCCCGAAAGTCCAGAGCAGAGGGGGGAAAGTGAGGCCCGAACGTCCAGAGCAGAGGGTGGAAAGTGAGGCCCGAACGTCCAGAGCGGAGGGAGGAAAGAGAGGCCCGAACGTCCAGAGCAGAGGGAGGACAGAGAGGCCCGAACGTCCAGAGCGGAGGGGGGAAAGTGAGGCCCGAACGTCCAGAGCGGAGGGGGGAAAGTGAGGCCCGAACGTCCAGAGCGGAGGGGGGAAAGTGAGGCCCGAACGTCCAGAGCGGAGGGGGGAAAGTGAGGCCCGAACGTCCAGAGCAGAGGGGGGAAAGTGAGGCCCGAACGTCCAGAGGGGGGAAAGAGAGGCCCGAAGGTCCAGAGCAGAGGGGGGAAAGTGAGGCCCGAACGTCCAGAGCGGAGGGAGGAAAGTGAGGCCCGAACGTCCAGAGCAGAGGGAGGAAAGTGAGGCCCGAGGGGGGAAAGTGAGGCCCGAACGTCCAGAGCGGAGGGAGGAAAGTGAGGCCCGAACGTCCAGAGCAAAAAAGCAAAACCCAAAAGTCAAAAGCAGAGGATAAAAAGTGAGGCTCAAACATCAAGAAAAGGGGGTAAAAAGTCCAGAGCAGACAGGAAAAAGTGAGGTCCAAAACATCTAGAGAAAAGGTTAAAAAATAAAAAGTGAGGAACGAAACATGCAGACAAAATGTTAAAAAGTAAATAATTAGGTCTCAAATATCCAGAGCAGAGGGTAAAAAGTAAAAGACCAAAACACTAGAGAAAAGGTTAAAAAATAACAAGTGAAGAGCGAAATATCAAGAGCAAAAGGTAAAAAGTGGGGTCTCAAACATCCACAGAAAAGGAAAACGTTCACTTATTTCACATTGACGTATAAAATAATAAATAGTGAATTGTTGATTGTACAAAAGGAAAACTTGGCTGATCCTGGAGCAGGTAAACGAGGGCGAGCAGTTTGACTTTAGACACTTTGAAGCTTTATTTAAAAATTCCAGCGAATTTAAAAAATACTGGTGCTGTGAGTCTGAAGTGAAAGCATGAAAGCACAGGGACTTTACTCTGACAGATATAACTTTACACAGGAACTGCACATCCCGCCACAAAAAAACACCCTCTCTGAAGGTGTTCAGAAGAAACTGAAATGTGTCTATAAGTTATCTTATCTTTACAACACTTTAAATATTGTTTAATATTAACAAACAACAAAATATTATGTTTTATCGGCAAGAAAACTGCAAACCTTGATTTATTAAAACTTGTTCTGAAAGAAATGATGAAAACACAACTACAAGTGACAATAAGAAACAAAACGCGTCTACTGTATATCGTAGAAAATATGACTTTTTAAGGATAAAATAGTTACCCAGAGGTTGTCTTTTGGGGTGTTTTCATCATTTGAGTATTTATCTTTTAAAATGGAGCTAAAACAGTCTCCCTCCATACTCTACATTGTCCTGTACAAGCCTCCCCAGCACTGCCAAGGTTTTATTGATGATTTTACTGAGATGCTTTCAGTTGTATGCACAGACTTTGACGGTTTGGTCATTACAGGTGATTTCAATGTTCACGTGGATAATGTTTGCGACAGAAACGCTAAAGAGCTTGAAGAAGAAGAAGAAGAAGAATTTTTATTTATAGAGCGCTTTTCCGCCTAATAGGCACCCAAAGCGCTTTGCTGTCCTTGATGCTGTCCTTGAAACCTTTGGTCTTACTCAGCATGTGAGTGGCCCCACTCACAGCAGAGGACACACTCTGGACCTGCTAATTACTAAAGGGGTTAATATTTCAAACGTCAGTGTGGTCGATGTGGCACTGTCTGATCATTTCTGTGTTTTCTTTGACCTGTCTGTTATTCCCAAATCACCGACTGGTCCTACAGTTGTTCGGAGGAGACACATAAATGACAGCACAAGTGCGCTCTTCATTGAAATGATAAACTTTGAAAATCCTTCATGTTCAAAAGTTGACGACTTTTTAAATTCTGTTACATCTAATATCTTGAATGTTCTGGACACCATTGCTCCTATGAAGGTTAAAATGGTTAAAAATAAGCAGAAGGCGCCATGGAGGAATAATGAGACAGTCAGGGCACAGAAAAGGGAGTGCCGCAGGGCGAGAGGAAATGGTGCAAGTCAAAGCTCCAGATTCATAAAGAGATTTATAGAGAAAGGTTGTACATGTACAACCTAATTTTATGTAAAACAAGGGAAGGATTCTTTTCAGAAATAATTGGAAATTGCAGTAATAACTCACGTGCTCTGTTTGCAACAGTAAACAGACTAACAAACCAAATCCAATTCAGCTGCCGTTAGAACTAATTTCCACAGCTCAGTGCAATGAGTTTGCAGTATTCTTTAATGACAAGGTTCAGGGCATTAAAAATGCCATAAACTCCACAGTGCAAATAATAACTTTAAAACCACCTACACATTTAGAGCTGACTCAGTTTGCACCTGTAACTGACAAAACTGTCCAAGAGATCATCACCAGTCTGAGTTCTTCTACATGCTGCCTCGATGTGTTACCCACCAGATTTCTAAAGTCTGTTCTGAGCACTTTGTTAACACCACTCACTCACAGTTAACATGTCGCTTCAATCTGGAACATTCCCAAGGGCCTTGAAAACTGCGGTCATTAAGCCTCTCCTAAAGAAGAGCAGTCTTGATGCCTCAGAACTGAAAAATTATCGGCCCATCTCAAATCTGCCATTTCTTGGCAAACTCCTTGAAAAGGCTCTTTACCAACAGCTCACTAACTTCCTCTTAATAAACAACTCATTTGATGTTTTCCAGTCAGGTTTTAGACCTCATCACAGCACTGAGACTGCTGTTATCAAGGTGACAAATGACATCCGCCTGAACACTGACGCGGGCAAAGCCTCAGTCTTAATTCTGTTAGATCTGAGCGCTGCTTTTGACTCTGTCGATCATGGGATCCTCCTACAGAGACTAGAGGACTGGGTGGGCATCACTGGCACTGCCCTAAATTGGTTGAAGTCCTACCTTGAGGACAGGGAGTACTTTGTTGAGATTGGTAACTGTGTCTCAGACCACGTGAGCTTGACCTGTGGGGTGCCCCAAGGGTCAATCCTGGGACCCCTTCTGTTCAACCTCTATATGCTGCCCTTAGGTCAGTTAATACTCAGTACAAATGTGTCTTATCACAACCATGAGCGACACTCAGATCTATGTCTCACTGACGGCAGGTGAATATGGACCAGTGGATTCACTCTGTCACTGCATCCAACAGATCAGCGTGTGGATGCAAAACAATTTTCTTCAGCTAAACTCAGACAAGACTGAAATCATCGTCTTTGGGCCGCAGAAACAGAGAGAAAGTGTCAGCAGTCACCTCCAGTCTCTCGCTCTAAAACCGACAAGTCAAGTTAGAAATCTGGGGGTAATAATGGACTCAGACCTGAACTTTAACAGCCACATCAAATCAATAACATCAACAGCCTTTTACCACCTAAAAAACATTGCCAAAATTAAAGGTATAGTGTCTAAACCAGACTTGGAGAGACTTATCCATGCATTTGTCTCCAGTAGGTTAGACTACTGCAACGGCCTGTTCACTGGCCTCTCCAAACGAGCTGTAAAACAGCTGCAGTACATCCAGAATGCTGCTGCTCGGGTCCTGACAAGAACCAGGAAGTACCATCACATTAGTCCTGTGCTCAGGTCACTGCACTGCCCCCTGTGGGTCAGAGAATTGATTTTAAAGCAGCTCTGCTTGTGTTCAAGTCTCTCCACGGCCAAGCACCAAAGTACATCTCTGACATGTTAGTGCCATATGAACCATCTCGCAATCTGAGGACCTCAGGGACAGGCCTCCTGCAGGTGCCAGAGTCAGGACTAAACATGGGGAATCAGCATTTCAGTTTTTTGAAGCTAAAATCTGGAACAGTCTCCCTGAAGATGTGAGACAGGCCTCCACTCTGGCAATGTTTAAATCCAGGCCAGTTCTCTTTAGACGTGCATACGACTGAAAGATCTATTTGCACTCTTCTCTTTTAAAGCACTTTATTTTAAAATTATTTTAAAATGATTCTGTGTGTCTTTTTGTGTTTTGTGATTTTAATGCAACTTTTTCCTGTTATGTAAAGCACTTTGAATTGCCCTGTGTACGAATTGTGCTCTACAAATAAACTTGCCTAGCCTTGCCTTGCCTAAAAGCGTCAAAAATATTTATAACACGTGATTAACAGTAACAAAACACAACTTAAAGCAACTCTAAAGAACTTAAAAGCGACTAAAACTTTAAAGGACAGAAATGCAACACGATAAAAATATTTGACAAAGACAAAACATAGCTCAAAGTGACAAACACAACTAAAACATGCTCTAAGGGAGACTCTAAGGGACAAAAATGTGACTTAAAGCGTCTCTAAAGAACAAAAATGTGACTAAAAAGAGATTAAAAGTGACTTGAAGCAACTCAAAGTGACAAACACACCTAAAACACGACTCGAAGTGTCTCTAAACGTGCGTTCAGAGCGCAGCGTCCAGAGCGTCCAGTGTTTTTAAGGTGCGCCAAGGCATCTGAGGCGGCACAAATCCCTCACTTTGGGCGTCTAAGGCGGCCAAAGTTGAACAGAGCTGAACATTTGCCGGATGTCCAACCAGGGCCGTCCAACCAGGGCCGTCCAACCAGGGCCGTAGAACCAGGGCCGTCCAACCAGGGCCGTAGAACCAGGGCCGTCCAACCAGGGCCGTCCAACCAGGGCCGTCCAACCAGGGCCGTCCAACCAGGGCCGTCCAACCAGGGCCGTCCAACCAGGGCCGTAGAACCAGGGCCGTCCAACCAGGGCCGTCCAACCAGGGCCGTCCAACCAGGGTCGTAGAACCAGGGCCGTCCAACCAGGGCCATCCAACCAGGGCCGTCCAACCAGGGCCGTAGAACCAGGGCTGTCCAACCAGGGCCGTCCAACCAGAGCCGTAGAACCAGGGCCGTCCAACCAGAGCCGTAGAACCAGGGCCGTCCAACCAGGGCCGTAGAACCAGGGCCGTCCAACCAGGGTTGTCCAACCAGGGCCGTCCAACCAGGGCCGTCCAACCAGGGCCGTCCAACCAGGGCCGTCCAACCAGGGCTGTCCAACCAGGGCCGTCCAATCAGGGCCGTAGAACCAGGGCCGTCCAACCAGGGCCGTAGAACCAGGGCCGTCCAACCAGGGCCGTCCAACCAGGGCCGTCCAACCAGGGCTGTCCAACCAGGGCCGTAGAACCAGGGCCGTCCAACCAGGGCCGTCCAACCAGGGCCGTGCAACTAGGGCCGTAGAACCAGGGCCGTCCAACCAGGGCCGTCCAACCAAGGCCGTAGAACCAGGGCCGTCCAACCAGGGCCGTCCAACCAGGGCCGTCCAACCAGGGCCGTCCAACCAGGGTTGTCCAACCAGGGCCGTCCAATCAGGGCCGTAGAACCAGGGCCGTCCAACCAGGGCCGTCCAACCAGGGCCGTCCAACCAGGGCCGTCCAACCAGGGCGTCAACCAGGGCCGCCCAACCAGGGCCGTCCAACCAGGGCGTCCAACCAGGGCCGTCCAACCAGGGCCGTCCAACCAGGGCCGCCCAACCAGGGTCGCCCAACCAGGGCCGCCCAATCAGGGCCGTTGAACCAGGGCCGTCCAACCAGGGCCGTAGAACCAGGGCCGTCCAACCAGGGTCGTCCAACCAGGGCCGTCCAACCAGGGCCGTCCAACCAGGGCCGTCCAACCAGGGCCGTAGAACCAGGGCCGTCCAACCAGGGCCGTCCAACCAGGGCCGTGCAACTAGGGCCGTAGAACCAGGGCCGTCCAACCAGGGCCGTCCAACCAGGGCCGTCCAACCAGGGCCGTCCAACCAGGGCCGTAGAACCAGGGCCGTCCAACCAGGGCCGTAGAACCAGGGCCGTCCAACCAGGGCCGTCCAACCAGGGTTGTCCAATCAGGGCCGTAGAACCAGGGCCGTCCAACCAGGGCCGTCCAACCAGGGTCGTCCAACCAGGGCCGTCCAACCAGGGCCGTCCAACCAGGGCCGTCCAACCAGGGCCGTCCAACCAGGGCCGTCCAACCAGGGCCGTCCAACCAGGGCCGTCCAATCAGGGCCGTAGAACCAGGGCCGTCCAACCAGGGCCGTAGAACCAGGGCCGTCCAACCAGGGCCGTCCAACCAGGGCCGTCCAACCAGGGCCGTCCAACCAGGGCCGTCCAACCAGGGCCGTAGAACCAGGGCCGTCCAACCAGGGCCGTCCAACCAGGGCCGTCCAACTAGGGCCGCAGAACCAGGGCCGTCCAACCAGGGCCGTAGAACCAGGGCCGTAGAACCAGGGCCGTCCAACCAGGGCCGTAGAACCAGGGCCGTCCAACCAGGGCCGTAGAACCAGGGCCGTCCAACCAGGGCCGTAGAACCAGGGCCGTAGAACCAGGGCCGTCCAATCAGGGCCGTAGAACCAGGGCCATCCAATCAGGGGGTCCGCAGTCTGAATGCCGCTTAAGGGACAAAAATGCCACTCAAACACGACTCTACAGGACAAAAAATGTGACTTAAAGCGACAAAAACACAACTAAATGCGACTCTAAAGAACAAAAACATCAGACTAACAGCAACACAGACGCGACAAAACCATTTCGGAACGAGATTCTTTTTGTCATTTTTACTTATTGAGTTTAAAATTTGAACTTTGAACTGAATCCCATTATTAAAACAAAACTGGTAAAAAATAATTGCAGTTAAATGTTTTTTTTCCCAAATGGTGCCGCTTTAGTGCAGTTCTATGGGCCTGAGTCATCCTTAATCATAAAAAGGAGTTGTTTTCATGATATTGACCTAAAGGGGAGTGAGTTCTTGTGTTTAATGCAGCTCTGTCTCAAACTCGGACAAACCCTTCACTCCCATCGATACTTTCATCAACATTCCTTTGGGTGAAGATAACAGGAGGCACCGCTCTGTCTGAGGCTCACGTTAATAAAACCTGTCTAGACATCTGATTTTCATTTAGGTTTTTTTTATCTTTCGAATAGAGCTGCAAAATTAATCAACATCCAAACGGAGGCAATCAGCAAATCACAAAGAATGCAATGTTGGAAGTTTTATGCTGAAAACAAAAAACAAAATGCTGAACCTGGAGTTTATGTTTGTTCTGAAAGCGACAAAAACGCTGCGAAAAGTGACAAAAAAGACAGACCAAAGGGACGAAAAGGGCTTCAAAACTCTAAGGGACAAAACGTAATTAAAAAGCAACTAAAAAAGGAGAAAAATGCATCAAAATGTGACTCTAAGGATCAAAACTGTGACTAAAAGCAACTCTTAGGGTTAAAAACCGACTCTAACGTACAAAAATCAACAAAAACACACTCAAAGCGATTCTAAGGGATAAAAACGCAATTAAAAAGCAACTAAAAAGCAACTAAAAAGCAACTAAAACAACTCTAAGGGAGAAAAACGCATCAAAAATCGACTAAAAACGGCTAAAAGCGACTCTAAGGGTCAAAAATACAACTTAAACCAACTCTAAGGGACAAAAATGCGACTAAAAAGCAACTAAAAGTGACTAAGGGACAAAGAACACGACTACAAGCAACAAAAACATGACTAAAGGCGACTGTAAGGGATAAAAAGTGACTTATTATTTTTGTATTTATTTATTTTTATTTATATTTACTTTTTTTTTGTATTTATTTACACAATATTTGCAAGAAGTTTAAATTATTTACTTTTATGACCGTTTTGTAAAAGGGAACGCCCCAGAAAGTGAATAACATAAATAGTGTAAAAAAAAAAAAAAGGTAATAAATAAAAATAAAAAAGTATTATTCATATAGATTTTTAAAATGTATTTTCTATAGACTCGTGTTTTGTGCAGCAGTCGCAGTAGAATCGTAGAAAATGTACAAATGTAATGTGTGTCTTTGTTGTTTGTTTTTAGGGAGCAAAAGGTGAAGTCGGACCTGACGGAGAAAAGGTGAGGCTTTATTTATGTAAAAACAGCCTTTATGTGTCACAGAAACATTCGCTCTGAGTCTGGAACAGAAAGCACTTCTCAGAATGTACCATGATCTAATATTTCTGTTACGTTTATTGACACCAAACTCTAATATCCTGAAATCAAGACATTTGAACTGATCTAGAAATTCATTTTTGCAGTGCATGTAAACATTTTTACAGGATAAATCCAAAAAGAATCTGGTATTTACTGTTAGCATTAGCCAGATTGTTTCCATAGTTCATTCGTCTGGAATGCGTGTCTTTCAAGTGCTGCCCTGTGTCTGGAACGAATATGTAACGAGCCAACCACTTAAAAGAAATAAAAACTGAAACTCTGTGGGATGGTTATCTGATGGTGTCATGGCTCTTTCAGGTTTCAGGTTCATTCATGTCAAAACTGCACAAACAATCATTTCCTTTAAAGTGCCCATGACAGGTTAAACTACTCATGTAACTAAAACACAGATCAGATAAATATATTTGAAGTTTTGTTAAAAAATAATTATACATTTCATCATTTTTAGCCTTTTTTTTAGTTTTCTGATATCACTTCCTGGTTGTAAACGATGACATCACACTGGGAAATTACACTGTACACTGGGCTAAAACTCGGCGAATGTCAGAGATTTTTTGTCCGATAAATAAAATACATGTGAACACCTTTATTTTGTTGAATTAATGTTGTAAGGGTAAAATAAATTGTTTCTTTTGGGTAAATTATGCAAAACCTTTGGATGGAAAGAGTCTCCCCAGTGTGATGTCATCAGTTTGTTTACTTCCTGTAATTTTAAACAGATTTTTCAACTTTTCTCCACAAACCGTGACTTGATTGGTGTAAAACAATAATTTGTATGTGCATTACGTATTAATACAGCAAATAAAATCAAAATTGGAAAATTGTTCAAACCTGTCATACGCTCTTTAAAGATCACGTTTAGAAATAAATGATCAAATTGTTTTTTCATTAAAATCTGGGCTTCAACATTTTAAAATGCTATAAGTAGTTACCCACTGATATTATTTGTTGAGAGACAGTTTGTGTTTCCCGAAATGTGGATAATACAAAACAAACTCCTGCTGTTTGTGTGAACGGAACAAAACTCAAAACATTATTCAAGCGCTTTGCAAAAAACAAATAAAAAGTTAAAGTGCGTATGACAGGTTTTTAACATTTTCTAATTTTAACTTTATTTGGTGCATTAATACCTGTTGTAAATATAAATGATAGTTTTACATCAATCAAGTAGCTGTTTGTGGAGAAAAATGGAAAAATATGTTGAAAATTACAGGAAGTAAACGAATTGATGACATCACACTGTGGCACAGTTTCTGAGATTACGTCACTGCTTCCCAAAGTTCTGTCCACACACAGAGGAGTTAAACAGCTGATTGTACACGTGGGTGCAGTGGACATTCGAAAGGAGCAGACTGAAGTTTTGAAAAAAGACTTCATGAAGTTATTTGAGGAGCTTGATAAAGTAGAAATCAAAACATTCATCAGTGGACCTCTTCCAAATATTGACAGGAAGATCAACAAGTTTAGCCGGCTGCTACAATTGAACACTTGGCTGTCCAAAGAGTGTGCACCTAGAGGATTGCACTACATTGAGAACTTCTATCTGTTCTGGAAACGAGAGGACCTGTTCAGGGGAAGGGGCCCACATCTGTGCAGAGGTGGAGTGAGGGCGCTGACAGAGAACCTCCTCCACGCTCTCAGGCATCAGAATGGCCGTGGACAGGGTCGTGAACAGATAGTTCGAGAAGAGAGGAATGAGAGAAGAACACCGGATCAATCAGCCAGAGACCAAGTCAATGCTTCAACATCAGCAGTAACAAAACAGAAATCCACAAAAGGATTTATCAACAGCAGCTCCACCAGGCCCAGCAAAGGATTCAGCTCCAGCTGCTCCAAAATCACCTACACTGCCTCCAGTAAAGAGCTCATCAGTTGCAGCACCACAACGATCTCCACCGCCCCCAGTGAAGGACTCAAACTCAACATCCGTACCCCCTCCCTCGGGGTCCTCATCACAGGCAATGGACCGGTCAGTGTCAGGCCCAGCAGCTGCCCGGTCACCACCCCTACCCTCAGACCAGTCCTGGGTCCCCCCTGCAACATCTACTCCCACTCAATCATCACTCTCCTTTTCATCTCCACCTTCACCCAGGGACCTTCCCAACCATCTTGAAAGTCTGATCAAATCAGGAGTAAAGATGGTTCCACTCACACCTAATTTAGCAAGATCAAGAGTTCTGATGTCAACAATGATGAACTCTTCCCCGTACAAATCTGTGCCCACCATACCACCCAGGAGCTTCAACTCTCCTGCTTCACCAAAAAAACGACCTGCACCTCCACCCCCTCGCCTTTCACCTGGTCCATCACCCAAAGCCCTCCCAGCTCTCCCCACTCAGCCTTTGCCCAAACCTCCTCCAGGTCTCCCCCTTCGCCGCCCTCCCCCACCTCCCCCCAGAACTGTTATCTCCCATAGCTAGGATGTAGTGGGTCTCAGCGTTGCCGGGACTTATGGTCATGAAAATGGTCAAACAAACCCGGGGCCCTGTGTTATATCTGTAGTCACGTCACACAGACTGGAGAACAGAAGGACAGTTAGACTGTCCAATCTTAGAAATTTAATTCATATTCCCTGTGAAAAGATAACGTCCAGTCACATTGAAACCAATCTGAAACTTGCTGTGCTTAATGTCAGATCATTATGTAACAAATCACTTTTAATTAATGATTTTATATCTTCTTATAATCTTGATTTTGGGTAATGACCGAAAGGACAAGATCGCGGATACAAGCGGTCGAAATGAGCTTCCTCCGCCGGGTGGCTGGGCGCTCCCTTAGAGATAGGGTGAGGAGCTCAGTCACACGGGGGGAGCTCAGAGTAGAGCCGCTGCTTCTCCACGTCGAGAGGAGCCAGCTGAGGTGGCTCGGGCATCTGTTCAGGATGCCTCCTGGACGCCTCCCTCAGGAGGTGTTCTGGGCATGTCCCACCGGGAGGCGGCCCCGGGGTAGACCCAGGACACGCTGGAGGGACTATGTCTCTCGGCTGGCCTGGGAACGCCTCGGGATCCCCCCGGAGGAGCTGGAGGAAGTGTCTGGGGTGAAGGAAGTCTGGAAGTCCCTGCTTAGACTGCTGCCCCCGCGACCCGGCCCCGGATAAGCGGAAGAAGATGGATGTATGGACGGATGGCTTGACAAAAACACGGGGGATGTAGTTCTAATAGAAGCGACTCCTTCAAGTTTGAATCTGAAACATGCGACAACAAAAAGGGTGGAGGTGTCTGTGCAGTTTTTAGAGATAAAATAGTTACCCAGAGGTTGTCTTTTGGGGTGTTTCCATCATTTGAGTATTTATCTTTTAAAATGGAGCTAAAACAGTCTCCCTCCATACTCTACATTGTCCTGTACAAGCCTCCCCAGCACTGCAAAGGTTTTATTGATGATTTTACTGAGATGCTTTCAGTTGTATGCACAGACTTTGACGGTTTGGTCATTACAGGTGATTTCAATGTTCACGTGGATAATGTTTGCGACAGAAACGCTAAAGAGCTTGATGCTGTCCTTGAAACCTTTGGTCTTACTCAGCATGTGAGTGGCCCCACTCACAGCAGAGGGCACACTCTGGACCTGCTAATTACTAAAGGGGTTAATATTTCAAACGTCAGTGTGGTCTATGTGGCACTGTCTGATCATTTCTGTGTTTTCTTTGACCTGTCTGTTATTCCCAAATCACCGACTGGTCCTGCAGTTGTTCGGAGGAGACACATAAATGACAGCACAAGTGCGCTCTTCATGGAAATGATAAACTTTGAAAATCCTTCATGTTCAAATGTTGACGACTTTTTAAATTCTGTTACATCTAATATCTTGAATGTTCTGGACACCATTGCTCCTATGAAGGTTAAAATGGTTAAAAATAAGCAGAAGGCGCCATGGAGGAATAATGAGTCAGTCAGGGCACAGAAAAGGGAGTGCCGCAGGGCCGAGTGAAAATGGCACAAGTCAAAGCTCCAGATTCATAAAGAGATTTATTGAGAAAGGTTGTACATGTACAACCTCATTTTATCATTTTATGTAAACAAGGGAAGGATTTTATTCTGAAATAATTGGCAATTGCAGTAATAACTCACATGCTCTGTTTGCAACAGTAAACAGACTAACAAACCCTCCAATTCTGCTGCCATTAGAACTAATTTCCACAGCTAAGTGCAATGAGTTTGCAGTATTCTTTAATGACAAGGTTCAGGGCATTAAAAATGCCATAAACTCCACAGTGCAAATAATAACTTTAAAACCACCTACACATTTAGAGCTGACTCAGTTTGCACCTGTAACTGACAAAACTGTCCAAGAGATCATCACCAGTCTGAGTTCTTCTACATGCTGCCTCCATGTGTTACCCACCAGATTTCTAAAGTCTGTTCTGAGCACTTTGTTAACACCACTCACTCACATAGTTAACATGTCGCTTCAATCTGGAACATTCCCAAGGGCCTTGAAAACTGCGGTCATTAAGCCTCTCCTAAAGAAGAGCAGTCTTGATGCCTCAGAACTGAAAAATTATCGGCCCATCTCAAATCTGCCATTGTTAGGCAAAGTCCTCGAAAAGGTTGTTTACCAACAGCTCACTGACTTCCTCTTAATAAACAACTCATTTGATGTTTTTCAGTCAGGTTTTAGACCTCATCACAGCACTGAGACTGCTCTCATCAAGGTGACAAATGACATCCGCCTGAACACTGACGCGGGCAAAGCCTCAGTCTTAATTCTGTTAGATCTGAGCGCTGCTTTTGACACTGTCGATCATGGGATCCTCCTACAGAGACTAGAGGACTGGGTGGGCATCACTGGCACTGCCCTAAATTGGTTGAAGTCCTACCTTGAGGACAGAGAGTACTTTGTTGAGATTGGTAACTGTGTCTCAGACCATGTGAGCTTGACCTGTGGGGTGCCCCAAGGGTCAATCCTGGGACCCCTTCTGTTCAACCTCTATATGCTGCCCTTAGGTCAGTTAATACTCAGTACAAATGTGTCTTATCACAACTACGCAGACGACACTCAGATCTATGTCTCACTGACGGCAGGTGAATATGGACCAGTGGATTCACTCTGTCATTGCATCCAACAGATCAGCTTGTGGATGCAAAACAATTTTCTTCAGCTAAACTCAGACAAGACTGAAATCATCGTCTTTGGGCCGCAGAAACAGAGAGAAAGTGTCAGCAGTCACCTCCAGTCTCTCGCTCTAAAACCGACAAATCAAGTTAGAAATCTGGGGGTAATAATGGACTCAGACCTGAACTTTAATAGCCACATCAAATCAATAACATCAGCAGCCTTTTACCACCTAAAAAACATTGCCAAAATTAAAGGTATAGTGTCTAAACCAGACTTGGAGAGACTTATCCATGCATTTGTCTCCAGTAGGTTAGACTACTGCAATGGCCTGTTCACTGGCCTCTCCAAACGAGCTGTAAAACAGCTGCAGTACATCCAGAATGCTGCTGCTCCTGACAAGAACCAGGAAGTACGATCACATTAGTCCTGTGCTCAGGTCTCTGCACTGGCTTCCTGTGGCTCAGAGAATTGACTTTAAAGCAGCTCTGCTTGTGTTCAAGTCTCTCCACGGCCAAGCACCAAAGTACATCTCTGACATGTTAGTGCCATATGAACCATCTCGCAATCTGAGGACCTCAGGGACCGGCCTCCTGCTGGTGCCTAGAGTCAGGACTAAACATGGGGAATCAGCATTTCAGTTTTTTGCAGCTAACATCTGGAACAGTCTCCCTGAAGATGTGAGACAGGCCTCCACTCTGGCAATGTTTAAATCCAGGCTAAAAACAGTTCTGTTTAGACGTGCAAACGACTGAAAGATCTATTTGCACTCTTCTCTTTTAAAGCACTTTATTTTAAAATGATTTTAAAATGATTCTGTGTGTCTTTTTGTGTTTTGTGATTTTAATGCAACTTTTCCTGTTTATGTAAAGCACTTTGAATTGCCCTGTGTACGAATTGTGCTCTACAAATAACCTTGCCTTGCCTTGCCTTGGAGACAAAGGTTATGCATAATTTACACAAAAGAAACTACTTTTTTGACCCTTTAAACATTAATTCAACGAAATAAAGGCGTTCATGTGTATTTTTATTTGTCAAATTTTAAAAAATCTCTAACATTAGATCAGTTTTTGCCCAATGTACTTTCTAATTTCCTAGTGTGATGTCATCATTCACAACCAGGAAGTGAAATTAAAAACCTGAAAAATTGCTTAATTGGGATAAAATTTGAACAGCATTTTAGCAAACAGTGAAATATATTTATCTTAACTATTTTAGTGAAATGAGTAGTCCAACCTGTCATAGGCCCTTTAAGCTCTTGTAAAGGCCAAACAGTTTTATTTTGAGCTGCAACGTTTCATCGATCAATCGTGACGAGTCGACTGTAAAAAAAAACAAAATAATCGTCTGTAAAAACTGATAATCAACAAATCCTTAACTGAACTGAGGTGGGACAGCATCCAAAATGATATACAGTAAAGTATATAAAGTAAAAGTACAAAATAGTGTCCAATAAATGACTCAAGTGAGAGTGAAAAAGTAATAAATAAAACTTAAAGGGCCTATGACAGGTTTTTATAATTTTCTAATTTTGACTTTATTCCCTGTATTAATGCCTCGTGTGAATATAAATGATAGTTTTACACCAATCGGATCATTGTTTGTGGAGAAAAGTTGAAAAATCTGTTGAAAAAATGACAGGAAGTAAACAAACCGATGACATCACACTGTGGGGTCTAAGGTTACGCATAATTTACACAAAACAAACAACTTTTTTGACCCTTTAAACACTGATTCAACCAAATATAGACAAAACAAACAAAAACAAAACACATTTTTCTTTGTCACATGAAAAAATCTGTGACATTAGAGGAGCTATGGTAATTTCCTTGTGTGATGTCATCATTTACAACCAGGAAGCAAAACTAAAAACCTAAAAAGAAATAGCTAACTGGAGTAGAATTTGTAAAGATTAGCAGAATTAGCAGAATTGGAACATACATTTATCTTAACTGCAGTTTAGTCAAACGAGTCAGAGGCCCTTTAATCACTTCAGATTTGTTTTATCGACAGGACAAATGTTTGGCACATTTTATCTCAAAAACACTGGTTCTCACAGTTCTTATTTATTTGTTATCAGTTTTTATGATTGTATTGTCTCAAACGTAATTCCAGTTATTTATTAACAGAATAATCTAGTCGACATTCCTTTTTATGACCACAAAACAGCAATCATTCATGAAGCAGCCATTGAAGTGCAAAGTTTTATTGTTTGTAGTAAACGATAAAAGGAAGTGTTTTTCCAGTTATTCGCACCTGTTTGTGGATTTCCTCTTTTGTGTCAACGAACAAAAGTGCACTGCAAAAACTGAACTTCTAGATGAGTTAAACGTCTTAATTTCAGGATATTAATCTGAATTTCAGACGTTTTGACTCGTTAAGATGAGTTAAGACTTTTTATTTGATGGAACTAGATTATTTGACTTGTTTCAAACCGTTTCTGACTTGTTTCAACACATTATTTCTTATTTCAGTCCAAATTATCTGTCACTGGGTTAAGATCATTTTACTTGTCCGACTGACAAATGTATTTTCTGATTTTAAGCAAAATTATGATCATCATCAGCCAGAAATACTTTGAAAACAGTGAAATATCCTGCATCACATCAGCAATTAAATCTCATCGAGTCAAAACTTCTTAAATCCAGATAAAAATGATCAATTCAAGCCATTTTAAACTTTACAGATTTACATTTTTTGCTGCAGGAAGATAATTTGGACTGAAATAAGAAATAATGTGTTGAAACAAGTCAAATAATCTAGTTCCATCAAATAAATAATCTCCACTGATCTTAACGAGTCAAAACGTCTGAAATTCAGATTAATATCCTCAAATCAAGACGTTTTCTACTCAGATAGAACAGTCATTCCTAACCTGGGGGCCCCAAAGATTCTGAGGGGGTCCCCAGGAAAAGAGGTCGGAACAAGATTTAGTAAATTCTAATTAGGGAATTGAATTTTAATTGCTTATATAAAGTATTTTTAATCATTATTGTTATGTCGACTTCTTAATTATTTTAAGTATTCTTTATTAACCAGAAAACAATTATGTTTTTTCTTCAAAAACAGTAGCTTCCTGAGTACGAGAAGAATGATTGGGTGACTAACCACGTAAATGGGTGAAATATGGGTCGCTGGGAGAAAAAGGTTGGGAACCACTGAGATAGTAGTTCATTTTTTCAGAGTGAATAAACTGTCTGTCAATAATTAATGGTTTCTCTGGATTTATTTGAATGGTTTCTCTGTATTTATTTGAATGGTTTCTCTGTATTTATTTGAATGGTTTCTCTGTATTTATTTGAATGGTTTCTCTGTATTTATTTGAATGGTTTCTCTGTATTTATTTGAATGGTTTCTCTGTATTTATTTGAATGGTTTCTCTGTATTTATTTGAATGGTTTCTCTGTATTTGTTTGAATGATTTCTCTGGATTTGTTTGAATGATTTCTCTGGATTTGTTTGAATGGTTTCTCTGTATTTATTTGAATGGTTTCTCTGTATTTATTTGAATGGTTTCTCTGTATTTATTTGAATGGTTTCTCTGTATTTATTTGAATGGTTTCTCTGTATTTATTTGAATGGTTTCTCTGTATTTATTTGAATGGTTTCTCTGGATTTGTTTGAATGATTTCTCTGGATTTGTTTGAATGATTTCTCTGGATTTGTTTGAATGGTTTCTCTGTATTTATTTTAATGGTTTCTCTGTATTTATTTGAATGGTTTCTCTGTATTTATTTGAATGGTTTCTCTGTATTTGTTTGAATGAGTTCTCTGTATTTGTTTGAATGATTTCTCTGGATTTGTTTGAATGGTTTCTCTGTATTTATTTGAATGGTTTCTCTGTATTTATTTGAATGGTTTCTCTGTATTTATTTGAATGGTTTCTCTGTATTTATTTGAATGGTTTCTCTGTATTTGTTTGAATGATTTCTCTGTATTTATTTGAATGATTTCTCTGTATTTATTTGAATGGTTTCTCTGTATTTATTTGAATGGTTTCTCTGTATTTATTTGAATGGTTTCTCTGTATTTATTTGAATGGTTTCTCTGTATTTATTTGAATGGTTTCTCTGTATTTATTTGAATGGTTTCTCTGTATTTATTTGAATGGTTTCTCTGTATTTGTTTGAATGATTTCTCTGGATTTGTTTGAATGGTTTCTCTGTATTTATTTGAATGGTTTCTCTGTATTTATTTGAATGGTTTCTCTGTATTTATTTGAATGGTTTCTCTGTATTTATTTGAATGGTTTCTCTGTATTTGTTTGAATGATTTCTCTGGATTTGTTTGAATGATTTCTCTGGATTTGTTTGAATGATTTCTCTGGATTTGTTTGACAGGGAGCGACCGGGAAGAAAGGAGTCAAAGGCGCCAAAGGACAAAAGGTCAGGAGAATCAAATATTGAACCTAAATCACAGTTTCAAACGTAAACTTCCTGTCACGTGATCGACTTCCTCACCTGTGATTGGTGCTTTCAGGGAGGACGAGGCGATGGCGGAGACAAAGGACAGGTAAGAGTGAACTGTTAAAGAAGGAGGAACAGGTTTGTCCACAAAGCCCTGAGCGTTTACTGGACAGGTTTGTGAAACGTGACGGTTCAAAACACGGCTTACGGTTAAAGAGCGTAAAACAGGTTTAACGATGGTTAAACGATGGTTTTGTTTGTTTGTTTGTTCAAATCAAATTTTATTTATAAAGCGCTTTTCATACATAAAAACTCACACACACACACACACACACACACACACACACACACACACACACACACACACACACAGACACACACACAGACACACACACACAGAGACACACACACACACACACACACAGACACACACACACAGACACACACACACAGACACACACACACACACACACACACACACACACACACACACACACAGACACACACACACACACACACACAGGAGGAGGCTGAGTACAGATAAACCAGTTGAGGTGAGGAAGCACCATCGGAGGAGCCGTCTGCACCAGGAGCAAGGTCGCCCACGGCGACAGGACACAGACTCAGATTCCGGAGGAGACGAGGCTCACACCAAACCTCCACCAGGGGCCCATGAGCCAGAGCCCAGCCGCCACAGCCGACCACCGCTCCCAGTGCAGAGGGCCCCTCAGAGGAAACACTGAAGAATCTAAAATGAATAAAAGAATAAATAAATAAATAAATATGGGGAAATAAATAAATGGGTGGAAAGAGAGTAAAACTAAATAAATAAATTGTTGGCTTAGTAGTAGTTTAAAAATAGTAGTGACAAGTTCTCAAAAAGCGACGTACCATTGAAAATACATCAAACCAAATAAAAAATCAAATCAGTTTAGTTTTGTTGCGCCCAAAATCATAACCACAGTTGCCTCGATGGATAGAAATCAGTTGGTACCACTTTATAATAACTACATCTTATTTTGCCTTAATAAAGCATCAACAAAGACTTAATTAATAATGAATATATAGTTTGTTAAACATGATTCAGGCTTAGTAACGGCTTAATTAAGGTTAAGATTAGGGTTAGGGTTAGAAATTAGGGTTAGAATATTTGTTAAATAGTTACTAAGCCTGAATCATTCTTAATAAACTATTTGTTGATCATGAATTAAGTCTTTGTTCATGCTTTATTAAGTCATGAACAAGTGGAGTTATTATAAAGTGTTCCCAGTCAGTTTGAATATTTGCCAAATGACCCTCCTTCTCGGCAAGAAAAAAAAACACAAAAAATCCTGCGGGAAAAAATGGGAACATCCAGGTCACAGGTCAAAGAGAAAAAACACGTGAACAGCAATGAACAGACCACAGTTGAACTAAAATCTCTAAATATTGTTGAATGGAAGTAGAAGGACCAGAAGACAGTGTGTTCAGCTCCACACTTCCTCCAGGACAGCAGGGGGCAGCGGAGCTAACGCTGTAGGATTTTATTTCTGTTCATAACTGGCCTGACCGTCTGAAACTATTTCAAATAAATTCATTTTTACTGAATATACACCCTTTAAATGTGACGTCATCAAAATGTCCAGAAGGAGGCGACTGTAAATGTTTGAATGATTGTCTCACATTAGATCTAAATTCTATGGTTTGAAGTGTTTGTGTCGGAAAAAAGCAACACATTTGAATTTCCAGAGTAGAAAGGTCAGTTAGTTTGCTTTTCTAGAACAAACCATGGACTAAATACAATTTTCTCGCCTTAAAATTCAAGTCCATTTGAAGGTTCTCATGTTTCTCTAATTCTGAGTTAGTCTGGCGGGAGGGCACCTGCGTTAAATATTTATCATAGTTTTACATTCGTGAAGAAAATGTGAAAAATCTAAGTTTAGAATGATAAAAGTGGTGCTGAGTTCTAAAGTGGAATCCCTCTGTGATGTCATCAAAAAGCGACGCATAGCTGAAAATAAACAGTGAACGCTCGACTGAAACATATTTCTGACAGTTTAAACGGTCATTCAACAAAATAAAGAGTTATGAAGTATTATAATTTGTCAAATCATAAGTATAAGTGTAATTTATAGGATGCTGGCCCTTGTTTACAGTCTGGTTGCTATGGTAACACTTATGGATATATCTCTAACTGTGTCATATTTGCTGCTCATGTTTAACAGGAAGTGACATTATAAACTTTACACAAATTGGGACAAACAGGAAGTGCTTAGTAAAATCTTAAATATAATAACGTTACTATGTTTTAGTGAAAGTTATTTTCAGGACAAAAGGCCACCACAGTGTGATTGTCTGACACTGAAGCATGAACAGGCAGCGTGAGACTCCTCCCCCTCTCAGCGGTTGCCTGGACTCTTGTTTGGCTTCAGGTTATGTAAATATAATAATAATCTGCGCCCACCGTACTCTGCCTTCAGCACCGGACAGCTCCTGTCTACTCTGTGTGTTTAGAGTGGTTTCTACTGAGAGATTAGCACTGTTGCCATAGCAATGAAGGAGTCAAAATACAACATGAGGTCCTCGAAACGTCACCAGAGAATGTTTTTCAAATGCTTTTTTATGTTTTTCAGAGTTTCAGAGTTTCCAAGGTTTCAAAGTCTCCACTGATTTCAGTCATTTCTGAAATGTAGATACTTTTCACCAAATCTTTTTCGAAATTACGCCGTCACTCGTAATGGCTTTGTAACTTTTATTTTTCTAAATTTCTTCACAAACTGCGACTTCACGGTTGCAAAACTATGTAACATATTAACCACAGGTGCCCTCCCAACAAACTAAAGCAGAATTAGAAAAAAATGTGTCAAATGTGATTCAAATATAATGATGTTCTCTACGTTTTAGTCAAATGTAAAGTGTTTAATTGTGCCTTTTATTGATTCCTGGCCACGTTTTATGACACGGTTCACTTGGAAAAAAGTTATCCTGGTTTTTTATTGCGTCTGTGGCATAAAATCCTTTCAGTGTTATCGTTTATTGTGATATTTTTCTGTAGCTTGTGACGGCCGTAAAAAGGAATAATCGCTGTCCGTTGAATTTCGTTTGTGTTTGGACGATTCCAGTCGATTGTGATTTTCTTCTTCTTCGTCGCAGCGCGGTCCCAAAGGTTCGGCCGGACCAGCCGGGTCTCCGGGACCGGTCGGACCTCCGGGAGTCCCAGGGTCCAGAGGAGCGCGAGGGCCCAGCGGAGACTCGGGTCCATCGGGAAAAGCAGGACCTAAAGGCGCACTCGGAGCTCCGGTGAGTGACACGTCGACTTTATAATCGACAAGAACTGAGTGTGACTCGAAGAACTGCAGATGTCCTGGTTTAGTCCTGATTTAGTCCTGATTAAGTCCTGGTTTAGTCCTGATTTAGTCCTGATTAAGTCCTAGTTTAGACCTGGTTTAGGCCTAATAAAGAGCTTGTATAGTCTTGGTTCAAACGTAGTTCAGTCCTGGTTTAGTCCTGGTTCAGACCTGGTCCAGTCCTGGTTCAGACCTGGTCCAGTCCTGGTCCAGTCCTGGTCCAGTCCATGTTTAGTCCTGGTTTAGTCCTGGTTTAGTCCTGGTTCAGTCCTGGTCCAGTCCATGTTTAGTCCTGGTTTAGTCCTGGTTTAGTCCTGGTTTAGTCCTGGTTTAGTCCTGATTTAGTCCTGATTAAGTCCTGGTTTAGTCCTGGTTCAGTCCTGGTCCAGTCCTGGTCCAGTCCTGGTCCAGTCCTGGTCCAGTCCTGGTTCAGTCCTGGTCCAGACCTGGTCCAGTCCTGGTCCAGTCCTGGTTTAGTCCTGGTTCAGTCCATGTTTAGTCCTGGTTTAGTCCTGGTTCAGTCCTGGTTTAGTCCTGGTTCAGTCCATGTTTAGTCCTGGTTTAGTCCTGGTTCAGTCCTGGTCCAGTCCTGGTCCAGTCCTGGTTCAGTCCTGGTTTAGTCCTGGTCCAGTCCTGGTCCAGTCCTGCTCCAGTCCTGGTTCAGTCCTGGTTCAGTCCTGGTCTAGTCCTGGTCCAGTCCTGGTTCAGTCCTGGTTCAGACCTGGTCTTTGTCCTTCAGGGTCCTGGTCTTTCAGATGAGCAGATCCTTCAGCTCTGTCGGGGCGTGGTCCAGGCCCAGATGGCCCAGTTTGCGGCTCCGATTCGGGCCAAATGCAGTCAGGGTTGTCCCATCAACAACCGCACTCTGATCGGGCCCCCAGGGGCCACTGGGGCCCAGGGCAGCGCCGGCAAACAGGTAAGGCCACGTCATTTTCTCTAGCCCTGTCCACGGGGTTCAGACGGAGCTCTAGCACTGGAGAAACGATTCGAACAAAACGACCCTGAAGGAGGTCAACAAAATTCAAACCTCACTCCTCACGTTCCTCTGAGTCAGAATCATCAGAAAAAGTCTTTATTCGCTTTTTTTGCCAATTTTTGTCTGTGGAGCTTTGTTTTGCTCAGATGAATTTTAAAAGGAAAAATGTAAAGTGAAAGTAGTTTCTCGTTTTTGCTGCGACTGTGCAGTGTGTAGCTAGCTTGTTTGCTTACAGTGGGGGAGATAAAGGACACTTCAGCTCAACATAAAAATGAATTTCTTCAACACTTGGACTCTGAATATTGTTACTTAAAGGACAAATATTATGCAAAATATACTTTTTTGAGTTTTGAATCCTGTTCTAACAATGTTCTGTCATCAACAACACGCCTGGAGTCGTATTTTGCGCCTGGCGTCAGCGCTTTGACCAAGGGGCAGTTCCAGGTGGGGCTTTTGCTCCTTCACGACGGTAATGCTAGCTCCAAGAGGCTGCACTTGTCCCCTGGAGGCTGGAGGGGAATTTGACAGTCCAAATATGATGAACACATTTGAACCAATGACTGAGAACCTTTAAAAGTCACACATTGTCTCTCACGAGCAGCTTTCCTCAGCTCTTTGAGAAAGTATCCAGTGCGCTCTCCTCTGTAGTGATCCAGTGCCGCGGAGAAGTGCATGTTACCACCCTGGGCTCCGGGCTGACGCGCTCTTTCAGCACTGGACAGCTCCCTTCAGCCTTGGGGTTACACATATTATTAAATGTGGCTAAACAAACCTCAGTGAGGCGCGGTCATTATGCCTCACCGAATGCAAACGTCATCATGCGTCACTCCCTGAAACACTGTCCATTAAAGATGATTCTGGTCTCTCCCAGAATGCATCACGCCCTCCACGTGCTTTACTCCACCGCATACTTTGGCCACAGCTGATGTTTAGAGCTCCACGCCCCACGACGTCACCGTCTGCACTGGACCAAAACACCATGAACTGAATAACTACTGCCCCCGGAGTCGTATTTAGCTTCATTAATACTAGTTTGATTAATCCTGGTTTGAAAATCCTCCTTGAGACGTCAAAGTGAAGATACTCGAGAGCGCGGTTAAAGGCCAATAACACACAAATTGTCAGATACTGTGTGCGTCTGCGTGCACTGATTACTGATCGGTCTTCAATTGAGTCTTCCTCGATCAGAAGGAACAGGCGAACTCCAGGTGTACAATTCAGAACTTTATTTAAGGAACGAACAGGTGTTGGGAGCAGGATTTGGGTTGGTTGTGTGTGCACGTGTGTGTGTGAGTGTGTGGGTGTGTGTGAGTGTGTGGGTGTGTGTGAGTGAGTGTGTGAGTGTGTGAGTGTGTGGGTGTGTGGGTGTGTGTGAGTGTGTGTGAGTGTGTGGGTGTGTGGGTGTGTGTGCACGTGTGTGTGTGAGTGTGTGAGTGTGTGTGAGTGTGTGTGAGTGTGTGGGTGTGTGTGAGTGTGTGGGTGTGTGTGGATACACTAACTGACGGATCATCATGTAATTGTGCACGGAGCATCGGACCACGAGGTAGCTTTAGCAGCGAACAGGAGGGTAACAAAGCCACATCTACAAACTAATTTGGGAAATAAACGCTCACACTTGGTCACGAACAATACACAGGACTCAGACACACTACACAGGATTGAACAGTACGACGGGATGAAGGCACACTCTGCTCCTCACACGACAAAATACAACTCCGCAATAACATACGGGCTACGGCCCTCCGGAACTACTATATTTACAGGTGCATCATGGGAGGTGTAGTACAATAACACAGGACTTTTAACAAATAATGCAGAATATATTGTCTTTAAGGAGAGAAAGGGGCATGAGTTTTAGGGGCCTGTACCTGATTTTTGAGAAAGAAGCATGCTTTTGTTTGTACCGTTAGCCCCGCCCACACGGGCTTTCCTGTCACTCAATACTCACCATGACTCAAACGACTGTCTAGAAGAGTCATTTGTTTCCATATGATTCACCTTTTTTGCACTTTTGATGATTCATAGTGAACGACGTGTCTGATTGTCTGAAAGTGACCCAGACACAAACAAAGTGTGTTTATAAAATGCACAGATCAAACATCTCAAACCCAGTGTTTTTTCCGTGAAGTGGCTTCTATCAAACAATGTGTGACGTAAAGAGAATTTATCTGAACTGGAGTAAATAAAGATCAGGTGCAGGGCCTGTGCGTCTACAACGGTTTACTTTTATTCTTTTTAAACACAACTCAGTATTTCGAGAGCTGTAGACTTTTATAATTGCTCTCAAATTTAAGCAGCTTTTTCACATTTTAGTCGTGTTTTGAGCTTCTACAGGAGGAAATGACAGTTATTAACCCACATCAGAGTTAAAAGTAAATGTTTTTTTTTTAATTAATAACAAAGATACGCATTGTTTTTATGTAAAGTGTGTATTATAGCTGTTGATAAAATAAAAAAATATCGTGAGCTCAACGTTTCGGAGCATTTATCAAGTCAAAGCTGACAATTTTCATCAAATAATTGTCATAATCTGCCGTTTAATGAAACAAATCATATAAAATGCAGTGTTCGATCACGTTATGTTCCACTTCAGTCAGTGTTTTTGTTCAGACTTTAAAGGGTTCGAGTGAATGGGTCGAGCTCGTTTGATTAAATGAATAAAATTGAGATGAAGATTCTAAATTACTCTGCAAAAACTGAACTTCTAGATGAGTTAAACGTCTTGATTTGAGGATATTAATCTGAATTTCAGACGTTTTGACTCGTTAAGATGAGTTAAGACTTTTTATTTGATGGAACTAGATTATTTGACTTGTTTCAAACCGTTTCTGACTTGTTTCAACACATTATTTCTTATTTCAGTCCAAATTATCTGTCACTGGGTTAAGATCATTTTACTTGTCCGACTGACAAATGTATTTTCTTATTTTAAGCAAAATTATGATCATCATCAGCCAGAAATACTTTGAAAACAGTGAAATATCCTGCATCACATCAGCAATTAAATCTCATCGAGTCAAAACTTCTCAAATCCAGATAAAAATGATCAATTCAAGCCATTTTAAACTTTAAGATTTAAGATTTACATTTTTTGCTGCAGGAAGATAATTTGGATTGAAATAAGAAATAATGTGTTGGAACAAGTCAGAAACGGTTTGAAACAAGTCAAATAATCTAGTTCCATCAAATAAAAAGTCTTAACTCATCTTAACGAGTCAAAACGTCTGAAATTCAGATTAATATCCTCAAATCAAGACGTTTTAACTCATCTAGAAGTTCATTTTTGCAGTGTACAGTCGTTTTAACCCTTTCTACGGCGTTAATATTTCCCTGTATGTGTTGTTATCGGTGCTAGAGATTTTAAACTGGTTCGTGTTTTTAGGGTAAACCTGGAAAAGCCGGAGCCAAAGGAGCGAGAGGAGCTCAGGGCGACAGAGGTCTGGAGGGGCAGAAGGGAGCGGCCGGAGAGCCAGGTACGAGTCTGAGACATTGGATCCGAGCGAGTGTTCGGAGGAAAAAGGAGATGTTTTCAAACCGCTCTGTGTCCAGGTCCAAAAGGAGCCAGAGGAGCGACCGGTGAGCCAGGAGCGGGCCTGCCGGGACCGGACGGACCGCAGGGATTCAGAGGTGACACTTGTTCATGAGCTGGATGTGACTGTCAGGTGGATCGACCAATCAGGGAAAAGCAGGGTCCGTTCAGATTGTTTTGTGCTTGACGTGTGCGCGGCGAACACGACGAAGGCTGCAGCAAGTTAATGGATCGATCGCAACTAATGGATTATAGAAATGGTTGTCAACTAATTCAATAATGGAGAAATCATTAACTGGTCTGTACACAGGCTCCGAAAGAAGAGGAAAGAAGAGGTTTTATGACTCAAAAAACACAGAAGAAACAGGTCAATTCTGTGTTTTAATTCAAATCCTGGTTCATCTATAAATATTCTCCTCCGGGACGTCGTCAAACGCCTTCACTTCAGCTTTGTCTGGGGGAAACTGAGTAAAATTCTCATATTCAAGGGTCTTTTGCTCTCCAAACAACTAATCGATGACCGAAATAATCGTTGGTTGCAGCCCTAAACATGATTTCCTGCGCGGAAATAAACGGGGGAAGTCACAAAAGTTCAGAACTGATTTGACCCCGAGCTGCGCGGAACACAAACGCTGTAGACGTCGCACATCGTGGTTTCTCTCCGTCTAATCTGACCTTTAGTGTGTCGACAAACATGGAGGCTTAACGTCTTTATGACAGGTTCATGGATGTATTAAATGAACTGGATAAGCCACGCCCCCTCTGTGGTCCCAGATTGATTAGTGGTCGTGTGAGGTACTGCAGCCTCTTGGGTCCAGCCTTTTTCTAAAATGTCACATTATAATGACAGACAGCACTGAATTATTATCAGTATTTAAAGAAAATAGAAGGAAATGTTCTTTTCTACCGTTTATAAAATCACAGAAATTACCGTTTTTATATGAAGTGGGGGATTGTGGTCACGTGGCGCCCTAAAACAAAGATGGCAGCCTCCGTATCAGGAAGTAAAACAAAGATGTCAGCCTCTGTATCAGGAAGTAAAACAAAGATGGCAGCCTCCGTATCAGGAAGTAAAACAAAGATGGCCGCCTCCGTATCTGGAAGTAAATGCGGAAGTAAGAAACTTTTTGGGGTCATGCACCAATGAGCTCACTCCATAGGGATAAACAGGGCGGCCATTTTGGATTCATCTTCCAGGTTTTATTATAGTTCTATGGACAGGTTTCTCAACATTCTCTAATTCTGGCTCATTCTGGTTTACTGTCCGTGACACCAAGCTGTGGAAAAATAGATGTTGTGGATTTCTAAAAGAAAGTAAACAACAAAAATGCAAAGAGAGAATGAGTTGATTCATTCACTGGCACCAAGAGTGAACATCACCTGCCCTGAGAGTGGTCTCTTCTCTTGGTATTGACCTTAAATAAAATAAAAAGTCTTAACTCAAAACGTCTGAAATTCAGATTAAAATCCTCAAATCAAGACGTTTAACTCATTTTTGCCGCATGTTTCTCACATTTAAAAACCGTCCGATCTGGTCCTGCGTCTGTAAACTCTCCTCGTCTCCCATTGCAGGCGACCCGGGCTACGCAGCGGAGCCGAAGGAGGGCGCGGAGGGGCCCCGCGGTCCCCGAGGTCACCCGGGGCCCGTGGGTGCCACCGGGGCCCTGGGCGTGGCCGGAGTGCCGGGTATCTGCGAGGCCCGGGACTGCAGCATCTACGCCCCGGTGGTGCGCAAGGAGCAGGGCCTCGTCAAGTCCCACACAGCCGCCAAGATATGAGCCGCCCGGCCCCGACTGGACTAGAACGGGTTTAGAACGGGTTTGGACCTGGTTTGGTTTGGACTTGGTTTAGACTGGGTTTAGAACTGGTTTGGAATGGGTTTAAACAACTGTTTCCGGGTTTAGAACTGGTTTAGTCCTGGTTTAGACTTGGATTTGAACTGTTTTAGACCTGGTTTGGTCTTTGTTTAGACCAGATTTGGTTTGGACTTGGTTTAGACTGGGTTTTTGACCGGGTTTAGAACTGGTTTGGAATGGGTTTAGACAACGGTTTCTGATTGGGTTTAAAAGTGGTTTAGTCCTGATTTAGACCTTCCTTGTTTAGACTTGGATTTGAACTGTTTTAGACCTGGTTTAGACTTGGATTTGAACTGTTTTAGACCTGGTTTAGACTTGGATTTGAACTGTTTTAGACCTGGTTTAGACTTGGATTTGAACTGTTTTAGACCTGGTTTAGACTTGGATTTGAACTGTTTTAGACCTGGTTTAGTCCTGGTTTAGACTTGGATTTGAACTGTTTTAGACCTGGTTTAGTCCTGGTTTGGACTTGGATTTGAACTGTTTTAGTCCTGGTTTAGTCCTGGTTTAGACTTGGATTTTAACTGTTTTAGACCTGGTTTAGTCCTGGTTTAGACTTGGATTTGAACCGTTTTAGACCTGGTTTAGTCCTTGTTTAGAGTTGGTTTTCGTACAGATTTAGAAAAGATGAAGTCCTCGGTTAGATCTTGATCTTAGCCTGTTCTGTCCTGTTGTATGATTTATTTTTCTGACTTATGTACATTTTCGAGCTCTAATTAGTTGTAGAAACTATAAATACTGTAAATATCCATTGAACGTTCATCCATTTCCAAAATATGCACAAAATTGAATGATTTCAAAAGTTATTTCTCTTGAACTTTTCGTACATCTCTTCCACGTTCTTTCTTTGTGAAAATTGAGCGTCGGGACAAATTTCAGAAAAAGTCGTCTTATCTTTGAATCGTTTCCTTTTTCTTCTTAAAGTGACCAAACGGGTACTTGAGCCCTTTTGAATCTCGGCTTCTGAAATGTTGAATTCTTCCTGAGGATAAACGTATTTCCCTTTAGATCTTGTCTGGTGTAGTTTGTACTCCTGGATTAGTCCTGGTTTAGAACCCGGGTTTAGTTTTTGTCTAGTCCTGACTTTTGAAGCTGATTCAGACTCGGTTTAATCCTGTCTTAGTCCTGGTTTGGACCTGGTTTAGATCTGGTTTGGACCTGGTTTAGATCTGGTTTGGGCCTGGTTTAGATCTGGTTTGGACCTGGTTTGGACCTGGTTTAGATCTGGTTTGGACCTGGTTTGGACCTGGTTTAGATCTGGTTTGAGCCTGGTTTAGATCTGGTTTGAGCCTGGTTTACATCTGGTTTGGACCTGGTTTAGATCTGGTTTGGACCTGGTTTAGATCTGGTTTGGACCTGGTTTGGACCTGGTTTAGATCTGGTTTGGACCTGGTTTGGACCTGGTTTAGATCTGGTTTGGACCTGGTTTAGATCTGGTTTGGACCTGGTTTAGATCTGGTTTGGACCTTGTTTGGACCTGGTTTGGACCTGGTTTAGACCTGGTTTGGACCTGGTTTATATCTGGTTTGGACCTGGTTTGGACCTGGTTTAGATAATATTGGGTAAAAGCTACAGTTGTCTCGTTCCTTGTATGTTTTATGCTTCTGTTGTTAAATAAAGGAAAAAGAATAAACATTTGTAAATATTTTGTAAATCGTCTCAAAGCTTCTTTTTTTTTCAATGACATTTAAATATTTTTAAGCAAGAATCAAGAGGTAAATGTGATTCATCTGATTATTTACTTTTTTGTTTTTAATCTTATTCAAGCTTTTAAATTCAAAACAGACCAAATGCAACGAAAGAAAGAAAAATGACGGCACAACCACATTTTTGTCCCATTTAGTCCAAATCCGATCACATTTATTCTACTTTAGAGTGTTTTGGGGTCTATTTCAGGACTTTCCTTTCCACTGTTTCCGTCACGTCAGAACGATCACATAACAACAGGTGACAGCTGCTGGCGTCAGCGGAAAGTCCCGGCGTCTCCCGGTGTTTGAGCTGCACTCAGAGGCTTTCAGGTGGATTCAGTCGAGCTGAAGTGGAGCAAACACAGACTCCACAGAGACCTCCACGGGCTTCGCTTTTGTCATTGATCTTCTTTTAAATGTAGTTAGTTTATTTCTTCAGTCACTTACACAGAACTTATCACAAGAACTGAACTTCTAGATGAGTTAAACGTCTTGATTTGAGGATATTAATCTGAATTTCAGACGTTTTGACTCGTTAAGATGAGTTAAGACTTTTTATTTGATGGAACTAGATTATTTGACTTGTTTCAAACCGTTTCTGACTTGTTTCAACACATTATTTCTTATTTCAATCCAAATTATCTGTCACTGGGTTAAGATCATTTTACTTGCCCGACTGACAAATGTATTTTCTTATTTTAAGCAAAATTATTTGAATTATCAGCCAGAAATACTTTGAAAACAGTGAAATATCCTGCATCACATCAGCAATTAAATCTCATCGAGTCAAAACTTCTCAAATCCAGATAAAAATGATCAATTCAAGCCATTTTAGACTTTACAGATTTACATTTTTTGCTGCAGGAAGATAATTTGGACTGAAATAAGAAATAATGTGTTGAAACAAGTCAGAAACGGTTTGAAACAAGTCAAATAATCTAGTTCCATCAAATAAAAAGTCTTAACTCATCTTAACGAATCAAAATGTCTGAAATTCAGATTAAAATCCTCAAATCAAGACGTTTAACTCATCTAGAAGTTCATTTTTGCAGAGTACAATAAATGACTGAAAGGGTTTAGGCTGAAGTGAAGCCTAACCCTGTTCCCAAACTCAAATACCAAGAATAATACAGCTCAACTATCAAGTAAAACAGCAAAATGAGAAACAAGACTTAAAGTGAGAAGAAGAGAATTTAATTCCACTCAGTCAAAACCAGTTAATTAACAGGTCTTGTCTTTAACACAAATATATTCAATCCCATTTACATATCATTACTCATACCACCATATTCTTCATATTATTACATAACCTTTCCAAAAATCATCATTTATTGGTTAGTCAGCATAAGTCTTCATTTTAGAACCTCCCTTACCTGTCCATGAATTATAATCATATCTAAATTTCAGTTTTTTTGTGAATAAGTTGCTCAAAATACACTAAAATGGTCAATTATTAATTTAAATCTATGAATATGACATTTTTTTCAAGGCACACAAGTGTTCCCCGGCACTGGGTGAAAATCAAGGGTCTAGAGCAGAGGAGGGCAAACTAAGGCCCGGGGGCCACATGCGGCCCTTTTGGCATTTTGATCCGGCCCACAAAGCATTTAATTAAAAATTGTGTGAGTTAGGTGTGGTGCATTTGTCATTTTATAGTTTCCTGAGCAGCTGCTTGTTCATTAAAAATCAGTTTTGAGAACAGCCACCACTAGAATAAAACCAGACTTTGATGCATTGGATAAAAGGAGTGACCAACTGCACTGTTCCCACTAAATAAAGGTAATGATTTTTGCTATTCTGTAGTATTTTTTTGTGTATTTTAGGCATTAAGTCTATGTGTAGTAGTATGTGTGTAAAATGGTCCGGCCCCCAGGCAAGTGTAAAAATCCAATGTGGCCCTTGTGTCAAAATAATTGCCCACCCCTGGTCTAGAGGAGCTGTCTGTCCAGAGGAACTCTCCCTCTTTAGATGATCCACCTTCCTCCCTCTTGAGTGCTTCTGGTCCAAGTGGATGTGTCCAGTCCTGGTCCAGTCCTGGTCTCTGTCCTGTGGGAGGAGCATCTCTCCTTCATGTGGTTCTCCCTGAGGTTTCTTCTTTTTCCCACAGGGTTTTTGTATTTTTTCCTTGAGAGAAGGAGGCTCTGCAGACAGGGGGCGCTCTGGGACACACAGGGGGCGCTCTGGGACAGACAGGGGGCGCTCTGGGACACACAGGGGGCGCTCTGGGACAGACAGGGGGCGCTCTAAAACAAGTCAAATAATCTAGTTCCATCAAATAAAAAGTCTTAACTCATCTTAACGAGTCAAAACGTCTGAAATTCAGATTAAAATCCTCAAATCAAGACGTTTAACTCATCTAGAAGTTCAGTTTTTGCAGTGCAGACTGTAAGAACATTATTATCATGAGCCTGAAAACGTTGAAGTCGATGCCGCGCCGTCCCAGCCTGGACTCTGGAGACGTGTTTACTGTAAACTGTGGCTTGATGTGGGACGGACGGGTTTTCATTCTGGTCTAGTCTGAGTCTGTAATAAAGCTATAAAGTGTTTATGTGAATATGAAACACAAAAGTTTAGATCGTGTGGGTAGAAAATTAAACAAAAGCAGGGTTTGTATTTTGTTTTTTATTGGGAAAAAAAAAGCAAAGTTTGATAAAAAACAAAACCCAGACACACAACATGAGGTAAATGCGTACAAAGAACCTTCAAACCTTCTTTCTTTGAGCTGAAAGTGTCACGACTTTTACTTCATTCATTCATTTATTGCACGTTTCTGATTCAACACTGATTATTTCACGATCCACCGCTTTGTTTTGTCCAAGTGAAGTTTGAAGGTTCACAGTTTGAGGAAATAAACATCCTGACCCTAAAGGAATAAATATATTACAATATTAAATACTCTGATAATTAATAAATTAAACACATTTGGTCAGTTACTTTTTGGAAGATCAGGATTGAACCCGTCAGAGGAAGTGGACCAGATCCAAACCAGGATCTTGGTCCGGTCCTGGCTGTAGTGGTCCGTGTAAACTCTAGGACCTGTTCCCTTTGGACCAATCGGAAATCGTGAACTTGGAAATGTATGAAGGTTTAGTCCCGTTTTAGTCCAGGTTTAGTCTCCATTTTTAGACCCTGTTTTTGTCCCTGGTTTAGACCAGTGGTTCCCAAACTAGGGGTCGGGACCCTAATGGGGCTCGCGAAATGATTTCCGGGGGCCCCAGATGATTTGGAAAAACAGATACAGTAGTGTTAAACAAGGCTTGACACCTTCAAATGCATGGTAAATGTAGAGTCCTATTTGTCGGCATCAAAGTCATTTTTTAAAATATTCTATCTATATTCTCTAAATAAAATCAAATATTAGATATGAGGCTAATCTATCACTTTGCGAGTCGCCTATTTTTTGTGTTTGGGGGTCGCGAATGTGAACTATTGTTAATTTTGGGGGTCGCGACTGAAAAAGATTGAGAAACACTGCTCTTAGCCCCTGTTTTGTCTTGGTTCTGTCCCAATTTAGTCCAGGTTTCGTCCCAGTTTTGTCCCAATTTAGTCTTGATTTATAATAGACCTGGTTTTGCCTCCGCTTTCGTACCTAACTTTCGTACCTCCGACTTGTTTTAGTCCCTGTAAGTGCTGTTTCAGTCCTGTTTAGGTCACAGTTTGGTTCCATCGTGTGACGAGCGGTGGATTCACTCTCACGTTGAACAAAAAGTCTTGTGAAACTTTCAGCTCGTGTTTGGTTTAAGCAGAAAAGAGCATCGTTTACAGACGCACAGAGATGATTCAAGAATAATGCCTTAACGAGACGAGTCCCTGGGTCTCCGTAAGGTAGAACTCTCTACAGAATGTTGTGAAATGCATGGAATTCTTAGATTAGTCTAGATTTATTTCGTATTTCAGTCTTTTTTGAAATGGTCCTTGTTCATTGGCACTTTTTGTTTAGACTTTGGTCAAACCCCGGCTCAGACTTTGCTCAGTGCTATTGCTTTAACTATACTGCTGTTATAGTGTTGTGAATTACAATGACATATTTACAATGACAAAACATTCACAAGTTAGAATTTCAAGTACGTTCTCCAGCTATAAAGTGACATTTCTGCACTTTTATGGTTATTATTACAGTACAGTGACTTAAACATAAACCAGAGGTAAAAGGCACTCTTTTACATTTCTGAATGTCCTAACATTGTCTGATCATTGTCGGAGGTGATTGCAACACACACACGATCTTAAAGGAGACCGTTTTCTTTCCAGTTTGTCAGAAATATTTCACATTTTTGATAGTTTAGTGAACATCAGCTGGTGCAGGAAACACATTCACAAACATTTACAAAATCACACTCAAAATTCCCTTATTTCCCCTGATGCTCTTTTCTGCTTCAACACTTCATTTTACAATTCATTAAAGACAACGTGGTGAAAAACAATCTACAAACATTCATCAAAAATAAAGGCTACAGCTAAAATAATTTCTCTACTGGGATTTTCTAATAGTTATTTCTCTAACTCTAACAACGCAGCATAAACGGCACACACAGGCAGTAAAGGCTGATATGTGACAGTGACCCTCGATTTACACCAAAGCAGCGAAACACGGCAGAAATCACTTAATAAAAACAGGACAAGCAATCTACACCAGCGATGTCATGCACACGATTACGTTGCGCGCAGCTCGACTTAAGTGGGAGTTCTAAAAAAAATAAAATAAAAATAGGAAAGAGGCGTGTCGTGTCAAAAGAAACGGCCGTAAACGAGCGTCGCAGCCTGGTCCGGGACCTCGGGGAAAGACTCATGAAGGACCAGGACGAGTTCATGGTCAAACTGGACAAAAATGACAGGCTTTACGGGGTCGAAACTCTATTTAACCAGAACAGCTACAAGTCGAGAGAAAGCACGATGTAAACAGCCCAAACTCTGAGGGTGAGACGCCTAATTAACGCAAACGCTGCAGCTCGTTATTGGTCTTTGAAAAGCGTCGTCCGGTGATGTGGGGGTTTGAAACCTACTTCACCCACCAACGTTTAAGAAGTCGGTAACATAAGACAGTTTGGTGTTTAAACGGTTGTAGATGCACAGACTCGCGTTGCAGGAGCAGCTTTTACGGCTCTGGTGTAGATTGACTTTTCTAAAAATACGTCTGCGGCTTTGCCCCGTCTCGTGCTGCTGGTGCAAATCCCGAGGGAGTGAACTGACCCTGCGCTGGACAGAGGTTTGACGTAAACTTGGCAGAGCTCGGCACAGAGCATTTGGTCATTGCACAGAACATTTGGCATGTGTTTTTTTAAACTGCATAGACACAAACGATCAAATGTAAGGTAAACAGTTTCACCGGTAAACGCTTGATCACAGTTAGGTTTGGGTGATACGGCAAAAAATATTTATCACGAATTTCTTGCGGCCAGAGCATGATTTCGATTTTATCATGATTCATGTTTTTGACCAGTGCCATTGTGATTAGATTTCCCATTTATGTTTTAATAATAGGATTCTGTTCACATTTTAACATTCTAACACAATTTTGTCTCTTTTGCGTTTGTGTCATGTTCATTTGTGTTTGACATGTTCAGACGCATTTTTATTGCATTTGCTTATTCTTTTGACTCTTGTTTCAGCACATTTTTGTACAAATCCAAACTACAGCGTGAGCAGTTTTTATTCAAATAAAAGGAAGACATTTTCTTGTCCGTGGAAGAAATTACTGCACTTCAAAAAATGTGCCCCAGGCAGTTGTGGCCTAACGGTAAATCCGCCACTGAATAAACGGAGCAGAGCTGAGTTAACGCTGAATCCAGATTAAAAATGGCTAAAATTTAGCTAAAATCAGTTTTTGTTTCTGTTTCTCAGAGTTAAGTTCATATTGTCACACTTTTATTTAGCTAAATTTCAACTGGCACTTCTTTGGGCTTCAGTGACGGTAAACATGTTCAAAAGGGTTTAACGAGTTTTAAATCAAGCAATGACAGACTCTGCTTTTTGTGCATCTTTAACTGCCTCCTGACACTGTAACATTTAACGTAGATGGTTTTTATTCATCTACAGGCGTTTTAAGTAATACTTTGTAAAACACTCTTACAGTGAGGGTCGCCTCACCACAGATCAGACCTGTAACTTGTGCTTGTTTCCATGGAGATGGATGAGTTTGAGGCCATACAGTGGAGTTCACTGTAAGTTTGATTCAAAAGTGTTGTGTTGTTGTTGTTGTTGTGTTTGTAGAAAAAGTGTTATGTTTTCCTTTGGAATTTGATCTGAATTGTGTGTAAAATACAGCCATTTAGTTTATGGGCTGGTACTCAAATATATAAAAAGAACATTCCACTACATGTTGCTGAAGCTTAGGAAACTATTCTAAAGTGCAGAAAAGGTCCTGAAACCTGGCAGGGTTTGGAGAAAGTGCAGAAGCGTTTAAGACACACACAGCTTTTCCTAAAAGACCATCACGAGGACGAGAGCCGCGATGATGAGGACCGAGAGGAGACGTCCTACAGAAAGAGAAACGGGATCAATCAATCAAACTTTATTTATAAAGTGCTTTTCATACAGAAATGTAACACAAAGTGCTTTACAGTGAATTAAAAACATTCCCACACAACACCACATCCCACCCAACCACCCCACAACCACCAGACCCCACCCACCAAACACCTGTACACACTCTCACACACACCTGCACACACACACACACTGTACACACACGCACACACACACACACACACACACACACACACACACAAGGATAACCACTAACCCAGGGACGACACTTACCCTGAGCAGAAGATGCACCGTTTTGAATGTCGCACGGAGGGTGAGGCTGATAGTGAGTGAGTACCTCTTCCTCCAGATGATCCTGTGAGGAACATAATTATAGTAGTTTATACAATAACCCCACAAGAAACATGACAGAAAGGATTCCACTATTGATCCCGAATGCTGCGTTCAGACCGCGGCGTCAGGATCGCGCTGGACCATCGCAGCTGGACGCCTGTGCATTTGTGGGCAGACGCTTTCGACGAGCGTCCAAGACGACCAGTGCACGTGCTCAGTCGAGTCGAGGAGTCGTTGTTGTGTTTTCCGTGTGGTTGTCGATCCGAGTTTGGCAAATATCATCATTTGCTACAAGGTGCGTCAAAGTGTAAGCTCTAATTGGTTCCCACAGCGTGTCGGCCGCCAGAAGTTCAGCTCTGTTCAGCTTCAGACGCCCTGGACGCTTTGGACCCGCTGCTAAAACGCTGGACTCGCTGGACGCGGGTCTGCAGATACTTTACATGCAAACTGGACGCCTTGGAGGCTTTAGTGTGAACGCATGTTAAACCCTATTTATAAAGAACCCAGGGGATTCCAAACATGCAAACATTTACAAATAATAAAAACTTAAACGTTCTTTTTAAAAGGCTTTGATTGTATTGGGCATTTTTTTTAATGTATTCTCAGAATCAAAATCAGAAATAAGAAAGTAGACATTCAAATAAGCTAAAAAATAAGACTAAACTTGTTCAGAATAACAACATTCCGTACATTGCCTGCCTCTGATCTTGCGTCTGCTCCTCCTGTGCCCACATCCAGTCTACACAGGCTCCGGTGAGTGAAGTCCTCATCAATCAGGACCTGCATCGTCCTTTCGTCTTCGAAGAACTTAAACGGCCAAACGACACTGATGCGGGTCCTAAACACTCGAGCAAAAGCCTGCAGACATTTGTGAGAGACCAACAGAGTGGGTCACATCTTTAGGAGTCATTTATCAAAGGACACATGTTCTGCTACACTGACTTTTTGGAGCTTTTAACCCTCTTCTAACAATGTTCTGTCATCAAAAACACGTTTAGCTGCATTCACACTGGTTTGATGAATTCTGGTTAAATCATCATTGCTAGGCTCGCTCTGAGCACTTCTGCCTCTAAACACTATCACTGGCTTAGCGTACCAACAGTTTATCAAACCATTCCCTCTGCAGCCAGTAGATGGAGCCACAGCAAGTTACTCTGGTGTCTTCGAAGGTAGAGATAAAGTTATATTGTTCTTTGTAAGAACAGGTTAGTTCAAAAACATGAGATGTCAAAGTAAAGATTCTCCAGAGCAGGTTTAAAGGTCATTAAAAGAACAAATTCATAAGAAATAACATAATTCATTTTATTTGTCCTTTAAAATGACGCATCTGGGCCGTTTCTTGGTTCCAGAGAAGGAAATAAATAAAGCTGAGGACAAACAGGAAGTTGGCCACGTCTCACAGACACAAACCTGGAATTACTAAAAGTCTTTTAGTGAATCGCTGACATCGGCCTCAGGATTAATATGTCATTCAGCAGGATTTAGATTTGATTTCTACAGAAAACATGCATTACGTTTGTGACGTCAGCTGCTCACTTCACAGGAGACGCTAAGAAGGACGGTGTCCAATTAAACACGACACGACTCAAAGCACTCACAAAAAAGTAAAGTTACAGCTGCTACCTTCATGTAACTTTGTGCAGCAAAAAAATACAAACCATGTTGTTATGATATTTTTCTCATTAAAGCATCTTCTATTCATGATTATTAGGAAAAAGAAAATCTCAAGTCTTACGTTGTTCTTGATGATGAAGGTGTTGTCGCAGTTGACGTTGATGGGGATTTTGTCGTTTTTGCAGAAGGTTTTATTTACCTGAGTGACGCCTGGAGGGCAGTTCACCCTCCAAACAGAATCTGCAGGCAGAAACAGACAGAAACATTAAAGGAGCTCTTTTACTGCTATGAAACATGAAAAACAGAACTAGTCCATGTTACTGATGTGTTTCATGTTAACGATATATTGTAAAAGCATCTCTTCAGGCCAAAATGAGGCCACAATGTTTTTTCTACATCTGTTTATAAAGTGTTTTATCCTTCGAGAAGCAGGAAGTGCGCCGTTAGCATGCTAATGTTTGTTAGCTTTACCTCCATGCGTGAAAAGTGCTTCTAAACCATAGAACTATAATAAAACCTGGAAGATGAATCCAAAATGGCGCCCTGTTTATCTCTATGGAGTGAGCTCATTGGTGCATGACCCCAAAAAAATTTCTTACTTCCGCATTCACTTCCTGATATGGAGGCGGCCATCTTTGTTTTACTTCCTGATACGGAGGCGGCCATCTTTGTTTTACTTCCTGATACGGAGGCGGCCATCTTTGTTTTACTTCCTGATACGGAGGCGGCCATCTTTGTTTTACTTCCTGATACGGAGGCGGCCATCTTTCCTTTACTTCCTGATACGGAGGCGGCCATCTTTGCTTTAGGGGCACCACGTGACCACAATCCCCCATGATGCTTTGAGCGACGTGAACGACCAGCAGCTGCAGGTCTTTGTGTTAGCGTTAGCTTGTGTGATTGTAATTGTGTTCTTCATGTTAGACACACGTGAAGCGTCTGAAATGAAATAAAATACAACTTACAGGTGTCTCTAGTCGAGCCTTTTCCACGAGCTTCTGTTTGTATCGTCCGACGCTCGTTCACGTGACTCACATGTTTGTGTGACGTCACTTCATATAAAAACGGTAATTTCTGTGATTTTAGAAACGGTAGAAAAGAACATTTCCTTCTATTTTATTTAAATACTGATAATAATTCAGTCCTGTCTGTGATTATAATGTGACATTATAGAAAAAGGCTGGACCCAAGAGGCTGCAGTACCTCACACGACCACTAATCAATCTGGGACACAGACAGAGGGGGCGGGGCTTATCCAGTTCTTTTAATACATCAGGAAGTAAATGCGGAAGTAAGACATTTTTTTGGGGTCATGCACCAATGAGCTCAGGCCACAGGGAGGAACAGGGCGCCATTTTGGATTCATCTTCCAGGTTTTATTATAGTTCTGTGGGTAAAACTCAGCGAATGTCACAGATATTTAAATTGGACAAATCAAAACACACGTGAACGCCTTTAATTTGCTGAATTAATGTTTTAAGGGTAAAAAAAAGTTGTTTATTTTGTGTAAATTATGCACAACCTTTGGATGGATTGACTCCGCCCAGTGTGATGTCATCTGTTTGTTTTTACTTCCTGTAATTTTCAACAGATTTTTAAACTTTTTCCACATTTATGTACGACAGGAAATAATAAATATTGAAGTAATAATAAAATTGTTATTAAAGACCCACTTTTTACACTGGCCTTCAGTGATTAGGAGCTGAGTCACACTCTGTATAGTGCGGTTCATACTAGTACTTTTTTTTTTGCTTGTAATCGGTTCCGTTCACGTTGTAGAATGTGATGATGTCATAACCTCAGACAGAGCCATTTTTCCCGACTGATAATGTTGGACTTTATCTCAAATATCTCAAAGGTGAATTCACAAATGTTGAACCTGATGATTTCTCTTCGTGACTCGACCTAAAAAGTCATTGTATCACAACGAAAGTCTGCAATATTAAAATAAATAATAATCAAAAAATGTAGACGATTTTGTCAAAGCAAAAGCCTCAGACACATTTATTATTGTATTTTACATTATGTTTTAGGAAATTATCATCAACTCTTTGCATTTTTGATGAAGGAACAATCCAGATTTATTGGTTTTACTGGAAAATACTCACAGAAATGTTGAGCCCACAATCATTTTTCATTTTATCCAGAGATATATTAGATACTGTTCCATAAATTAGATTCTTTTGAAGCTAAAATTCAATTTTAAGGCTGTTTTGTCCATCATTTGTTATAGAAAAGCAAACTAACTGACCTTTCTACTCTGGAAATTCAACACAAACACTTCAAACCAGTAGAATTTAGATCTAATGTGAGACAATCATTCAAACATTTAACTTCATTTTGCTCCTGTCGCCTCCGTTCTGGAATTTTGATGACCTCTAAACACGGATCGGTCGTTTTACTGCTGTAATTGTGTTTTCTTTTTGTATTATTACAAAATGATTTATACATAAAACAAAATATACCCCAGGGCTGTGATCTTTTAGTGGTTTAGTCGATTAATCGTCGATGGTGTCTTAGTCGAGCAAGATTTTTATTAATCAATTAATTATTTTATTTAGATTTAAAGGATTTATGTGGCAAAGACACCAAAAACAAGAAGTTATGGAGTGAGTTTGCTGAAGACTTTGGAGTCCAACAAATAGATACAGTTACCTGGGAATTATCTGTAAAACTAGTTGTTTTTGCATGAATTTCTCTGCAGTTGTGATCTTCTGAAGTAGTTTGACTTAGATACATGGAACTGCTTTATAGTTTTGATATATTTTTGCTGCACCCCTTTTTAGTCGACTACAGCTCTAATACACAACGCATGGCATGGAATAACAAATAATGTTCAATAATAATCATCAAAAAACATTACATTTAATCATAGCATATTACATTGGTTCAATGAGATGTGTGGGATATCAAAATGAAAAGATATATATTTATAATAATGAGCAGAAATACAATAGGAGGGGTATAATTGAGTAATAAAGCTGTATAAATAATGATTAATGATTTATGCGTTAGATGGGATGCACGGATCAAAGACTCTGAATATTTTTCCAGTGAGTATGACACACAGAGGTGTGGACCTGCAACTCGTGACTTGACTTGATGAACCATTATTTTGATCACAAACAAAAACGCTTATATTTTCAAAAACATGAGCCGTTTTGTGTCATTTGGTTCAACGACTTCTTAGAACTCAAGGCAGGGGACATGGAATTGCCGTTTTAACAAGACGCCAAAGCCTCACGAGTTGCAGACATTTTACTTTCAGTTTCGCCTCTCCCTCCGTGACGTCAACAAATGGCGTCGCAGGCAAAACATTTACCTACTTTACAGCTCTTAAACACAAACAAACCACGCACGCATTTGTCATGGTTTTGCAAACGAATAGAACGTTCAAACGGCGTCTTCAAACGGGTTCCTGTGGAGCTGCATGAGCCTCTTACCGGACAGGACGAGGAGAAACAGCACCGTCATCCCGGGTGTTATACAGTAGCTGCCAAATAAAGAGAGCATGATGAACGTGTTCCCAGGCGGCTGCAGGCTCGGGATGCTTCTCCTGGAGCTGGTGAAAAAGGCAGAAGACGGGCAGAACGACGTGCTCCTGCGCGGGCTGCAGCCGGGCACACACTGTTGGACGGTACTGTGGAGTTTTACGCCTCCACACGAGCCACACGTGCCATCAGAGGCTGCGTCCAACTGTGTGATGTGCCTTGATTAGCCGCAGTGCCATCTATTGTCCTGATCAAAAATACAGCCTCGAATTAGAGTGTCACGATGACAGATTTTATTTTTAGAATGAAAAAATGAAAAAAACGATTCATTAATGAATTGGTTTATTTATTTGGTTTAATTAACAAGGACAGTGTGCATTAATCCACATGTGCCAGAGTTAACCACAAAGGCTGTTCCATCTGTGGACCCCAAAATACAATAAAAATGTATACAAACAGTGCTATAATAACCGCCATTATTGAGATTGTGATTTATCAAACGTGACTCTTTAATTTCCTTTCATTCCCAGCGTCTAATGTTTGTGACCAGCTTTAAGAAATCAATCTTTCTGAATGACGACATAAAACAGAGAAGCACTTTACTGTCTGGCCAAGCTGTACACTGATGTAAGCCTATTTTATTGGATTTTGTTCTTATTTTTATGCCTTCTTGCTACTGTTTTATTCATTGTTTTATGTTGCACCTCACGCCAAAGTCGTTTGTGATCTGTGTTTGTTTGTGTTGTTTTTGATCATTGATTGTGGCAATTAACCGATTCTGAGATGTATTTTTGGACTAAATTAAACTAAACTAAAAAGACTAAATTTAGCTCAAACTGTCACGATTAGTATTTTTAGTTCATACGATTATAATAAGACTTGAATAATTATCGATTGTCGATTAAAGGAACAATCTCGATTTTCCTCGAATTCTCTAGGGCGCCTCTCTGTCTGGGCGCGCCTGCGCGCGCAGCCGTGCGTGCGTGGGTGCGGCGAGGGAGATATATAACGCAGGGTTCAGAGAGTGCGTTTCGGTTCTCTAAAGCACTCTTTGGTTTTCGGACTCCTGCAGGATGTTGCAGTCGGTTTTCTCACGTAAGTTTTCGCGTCTCCCGTCTGCCCTCAGTGACGTCACGTGGATCACGCAGCAATTTTTTGTGTTGTTTTTGTTCCAGTCGTGGGCCTTGCGTGGATTACCTCTGCAGCCGCCATGGAAACTGTCCCACTGATAACAGCTGTTCCCGACACGAACGTGACCGTTAACTGCACCGCGAACATGAAGCGCGCGGTCCAGTACCACGCCGCGCGCTGGTACAAGGTTTGCTGCGGGTTTATCTTTCTATTTCACCGAATCCAGTTCAGTTCTGGCTGTTGTTGTTGTTGAATTATGTTTCCCCGGAAGGCAACATGCAAATACATGTTTTATGGCTCTGAGCTGTGGTCAGACCTGCCTGACTTTAATAACAATGAGCTGTGGGCTGGAGCAGAACAGTCTGTGCGTGACCAATTCCCAGGGGAAGGGAAAACTGCTTTAAATGCATTTGAATACATATTTAAATAGAGAAAAAGGGCTGGACAGTGTTTGTGAAAAGCCTTTACAGCTCTGTACTACATTTTAAACCAAGAATCGGTACTTTTTACTCATTTTTAACTGGACTGAAAAGCATAAAGCACTTTTCATTGTGTTTGAGGGTTTATTCTGAGCTCGTTGATGGTGACGTTCTGCTGAAGGTTTAGAGTCCAAGCTCGACAACAAACAAACAAACACACATACAACAGACCTTTGTTGAGCAAAATTCAATTTAAAATCAAATCCATTTATTTTTATAATGCCCAAAATCACAACAACAGTTGCCTCGATGGGCCACAGGTAAAAGCAGTTCAGATAACTGTCCCAGAATGCCCCTGTCCTTTGACCCTCCTTCAGGAAAAACTACAAAAAACCCCACGGGACAAAGTATAAACCTGAGGAGAACCACAGTGAAGGAGAGATCCTACTCCCACGGACGGACAGGCTGCAGATGAACTAGGACTGACATCCACTTGGACTCAACCAGAACCACTCAAGAGGGAGGAGAATTAAGCACAATTCTTTATCAAAATGTTGACATTTAATACTGGTCTGATAATCTGCGTGAAATACTTTTACTTTTTACTCTTTAAGTACATTTTCAAACTGATACTATTAATGTGTTACTTTTAGTTTTTTGTACTGTTTGTACTCCACCTCTGCTTCAATAAGATATAAAGTTATAATGTGATTGAATTATATAGTATTTACCTTGATTTGCCTTTATTTTGACTTCCTGTGCAAATATAAGACAAATATAATTTATTTCAAGCACTTATTATCTTATTTCAAGTGTGAGCTTTGACTGCATCAGGAGAGTCAGGTTTTTAGATGAATCAACACTTTTACTCGACACGTATTTCAACATATTTAATTTATCTATTTTAAATCATTCAAAACTATTCAAACGATTCGACCAGTGCTTCACCTTTTTTCACGCACCAGCGCCCTCCAGTGGCCGAAATGTGTATCTGAGTCAGACATGAGACATTTATTTCATTTTTGTGCAAACACAGAACGCACTGCTGTGTTTTATACCGAGCGGCGTATGTTTGGAATCAGGTCTTTGTCAGTGGATTGTCTGCGTGGTATTTGTCTGTGGTTCAGCCGAGGACAGAAGTTTGACAGCCGTCCGACCAATAGGAAAGAAGGAGGAGCTTTCAAACACAAACAAACCGGATACGTTGCGAAAGAGCGCTGAACGTGTTTTGGTGTCAGTGTCTGCAACTGCTGCAACTAACAGGTTTTTGTTGTTGACAGTCGAAGTATTGAACATCACGCCTTTTTAAACACACATTAAATAAAGGTTGAAATATGAGAGTGAAGTTTAAGTGTATTCTTGACATATGTATTCATTTTTATTTAAAGCTGGTGTACCTGACTTTTTTCTGTGTAAAATAGTACATTTTGTGTTTTACATCAAAGAGTGTCTTTTAAAACCAACAATTGTGACAAAAATGAGTCCTCTGTGCGCTGTCTGCGTCTCATAATGAAGTGTTTTGTCTCAAAGTAAGCGCTAAAAGCAGCGCTCTGATTGGCCGCGCTCGGGTGGTGCTCCCCAGCTTCACTTTGTCGTCTGAAAAAAGCTGTTTTAAAGTTTTTAAGAGCGAGGGACGAGTCAGATCAATTAAAAAACCTACCTCGTGTGAAAATCCGGTACCCCAGCTTTAGAAATGCCGCTGTCTTTTCTCTGCCAGTGTTTTTTTCAGTCATGTTTAATGTGTTTTAGAGTTTAAATTGACCCTGTAAATGTCTGTAAACAAAAACATTCTAAACTCAAAAGTGAAGTGTGACATGATGTGATTTTCAGTGAGGTCAGAATCTCACAAAACATGATAAATGCAGATGGTTTGTGTCAGTAAAAACATGCGAGTGACATCAGAGCTGCTTTAAACACTGGTTTTTACTGCATTTACTGCACGTTTAAAGCACATTTTCACACACAATTAGCATTTTTGACGAAGGAAAAATCCAGATTTGTACTTTTTACTGGACAAATACTGAGCCCACAACAGTTTTCCATTTTATCAGTATACAGTACACAAAGAACCGCAAATTATACTTTTTGTGAAGCTTAAATACAATTTTGAGGCTAGAAAATTGTACATTTTCCATCTTGCTATTGTTTCATCAATTAACTGTTGCAACCTGGAACAATAAATTAACAAATCAAGTGGAGCTTTTCTTTTGCCCAAATGAACTTTAAAGGGTAAATGTAAAGTGAAAGTAGTTTCTCGTTGTTGCTTTGACTGTGTAGAGCTTAGCTAGCTTGTTTGCTAATGGGATGGGGAGATAAAGGACACGTAAACTCAACACAACAGTGAATTTTCTCAACTCTTGGACTCAGAAACATGTGATTTAAGGTTAAAGGTTATGACTTCAACTGTGTTAGATCCAAAGTCTGTGTCAGTGACAAATGTGAGCTGCAGGTGGCGCTGAAATCTGATTTATACAAGTGTTTCATGAGTTTATTCTTTCACTTGGTCAGATATGAACTCAGTATTTCTCAGAGTTGCAGACTTTTACATTTGTTCTCAGACTGTAGCAGCTTTTGCACATTTTCGTCGTGTTTTGAGCTTTTACAGAAGAAAACGTCATTAACCACCATTGACTCGCATGCGTTTTTTGCTTTCTGGCTCCTCTCCGCTGCGCAATTATGCTGCAGTGGAAGCCAAAGGAAACCCACCGGGAGAACCGTGCAGCAAACTCCAAAGAAGGCCATGAACCACGCAGCCACTCAAGGCCAAATGTGTTACGTAGGAAGTTGTAAGCATTTTTGAATAATCTCTTCCTCATCCCTTATCTCTTGCGGTTTGAAGATTACTCAGAAAACAGAAGGAAGCAGGATATGTTTAGAGTTAAGTTACTGAAGTATCTGGTTCCTGTCTGTGTAAGAACCAGTTTTTCTACAACATTTTCTGTAAAGGAGAGACACGGAACTACGGGAATAATTCTTTTTTTGTGTGAGTTTGAGCTCATTTCATGTGGAAACAACAAACGTGTCCAATCTGCTCCTGAAGATGTTTGATTCTTCCATTGAATCCACTTCATCCATAGATTTCTCTGGGACATTGGAACTTCAAAGGACGTTTTCTTAAAATACATTTTTGTCCCTCGAGACATAAAGATCAGCCTTAAAGTAGATCCTACACCAAACTGTACAATCTGGACTCAACACATTTAGACCAAACACAAGGATTTGACTAAAGTGACAAAAACACAACTTGAAGCGACAAAAACAAGACAAAAATGCAACAAAAACGTGACAAACAAGTGAATAAAAGAGACAATAACACGACTAAGAATGACAAAACACAACTTAAAGTGAGAAAAACATGGAAAAAAGGCGACTAAAACCACCAAAAACACAACAAAATGCAACAAAAATGTGGCTAAAAGCGACAAACTTCAAAGAACATTTTCTTAAAATGCATTTTTGTCCCTCGAGACATAAAGATCAGCCTTAAAGTAGATCCTGCACCAAACTGTACAATCTGGACTCAACAGGATTTAGACACAACGTATGCAGCGATTTGTTGACTTCTCATTCTTAGCTTGATTTATTGAAGTTTTAAGTCTTATAAATGAGGTGAAATTTGAATTTTTTTGGATTTTTGGCCGTTTACACATAAAATGCCTTATTTCTACATGAAAACTTGACATGATGAAAAAGTTGAAATATATTTTTTCTTGATATGATTAAACTACAGGACAAGTTTAGAGAAGATTTTTCCTGTTTCACCTGCAGCGTCTCATTTTAATAACTGCACCAACTCAAATGCCATTTTTATTTCATTGCGATGTATTGTGCAGCCAAAGTCATACGTTTCTTTTCTTTCAGTAACCACAAAAAAAAATGTTTTTTTTGCTCACTGAAGTCTTAACCTCTTATTCTACTTTTATTATTAAAGATCATCAGTTCATCCTTCGCTGCAGACGTGTAATCAGCGAGTCGTAGACGTGGAACTTATATTTGACTAAAGGGCAGGACCCGGCTTGTGGTTATGTTTGACCATTGAACACATCAAACACATCATTCAAACTGTGCTTTTCATGTTTAAATATAGAAACGAGCACAGACGGAAACTCACGCCTGCATTTATCATAAAACCCACTCTGCAGACAAGAAACTGAAGTGTTATTTCAGTTCTCGTGGCGTCATGGCAGAAGTGGTGTCATTAAGTATAAATACTATGTGGGCTCATTGTGTTAAACATAAACCGTGCTTTTAGAGCTCGTACACAGTGACAGTTGAAGCGGGTCGTGTGCAAAACCGGCCGAACTGGCCCGAGTTTGAAACCAACAAAGAACTAAATCTGGATTCAGAACAAACAAAGCCCGCATTGAGTTTGAAGAGTGTTTGAAGTTGGACAAAACTGAGCTCACAATGGGCTGGAATCATAATAAACCCTTCTCCGAGACCAAAACCAGGCCCAAAACCAGGCCCAGAACAAGACCAAACCATAGACTATGGATTAAACCAAAGACAGAGAGAAGAATTAGCCCCTGGATTAACAAAAAACATGTATTAAAATTTGAACCAGGACCAAAACAAGACCAAAACATAGATTATGGACTAAACCAAAGACCAAGAGAAGAATTATCATCTGGATTTATCCAAAACATGAGTTATAGTTTGAAGCAGGACCAAAACATAGATTATGGACTAAACCAAAGACCAAGAGAAGAATTACCCCCTGGATTTATAAAAAAACACATATAATACTTTGAAGTTGGGCCAAAACATAGATTATGGACTAAACCAAAGACTGTGTGAAGAATTTCCGTCTGGATTTATAAAAAACATGAATTATAGTTTGAAGCAGGACCAAAGTGTAGATTATGGACTAAACCAAAGACCGAGAGAAGAATTACCCCCTGGATTTATAAAAAAAACACAAATTATACTTTGAAGCAGGACCAAAACAAGACCAAAGCAAAGACTAAACTAAATCAAAGGCCGAGAGAAGAATTATCCCCTGGATTTATAAAAAACACATATAATACTTTGAAGTTGGACCAAAACACAGATTATGGACTAAACCAAAGACCATGAGAAGAATTACTGTGTGGATTTATAAAAAACACTTATTATAGTGTGAAGTTGGACCAAAACAAGTGCGTACTGTGATCTAAACGAGGAATGGTGTGTCTCTTGAAGCTGAAGTGGTAAACTCATGGATGTGGCTCCAGGTAAACGTTTTGACTGGCTGTGTTTTCACCTCACTCAGTTTGGCGCACACGAAGATGGAGATGTCGGCCCGGTCCGGCCCGCGCCCCTCGGCCTCGAGGCAACGTCCAGGTGAACGTTTACTTTCACTTTTACATTAGAAGAAACCGGGAAGTGGCTGCTAGAGTGAGTGGACGGATGAATCAAACTGGACGGATGACTTTGTGGCTTCAAAAAGACTCCGAAGTGCTGCGCCTTGAACTCTGAGTCCGAACCTCAGCCTCGGCACAGAGACCCGAGTCCAGGTCCGGGTCCAGGTTTAGGTCCAGGTCCGGGTCCGGGTCCAGGACTGACTCTGAGTAAAACGATCAGAAACGGTTTCATTTGGACACTGTTTGTCAAATCGAGACACTTCCACTTCCCTTTGAAAGTCATTTTCAAAGTGAAGGAAATGGTTTGAGCCGCCGCGTCTGTACTCTCCTGAGCTCTGATTGGTCCTGAGCCCAAAGGGGAGGAGCTATAACTGACACTTGCCATGTGCTGTTCATGCCACGGTCGCAGTGAGCACTTTACGCCGAAGCAAGTTCCTATGTTTGTGACTTTTGATCTCTGACAACGACAATAAACCCGTTCTGATTCTGAAACAAAAGACCTACGCGGCTCACAAACATCTCCTTCCTCTGTTCTCCTACATTTCCTGGCTCGGGTACAGACTCATTCCTGCGGCGGTGCTTGCACAGACACGCTCTGGACCGTAATCTCGAGAGTCTCAGTTCTGTCTGATCCGGACCACCCACGGCCAAATGCCCAAAGACCAGACTGTGAAAGAGCAGTGAAGCAATAGCAGCAATATTCACAGGGTCCGACGATCTGTGGTGTAGCAGATTAAATATGCAGAGTTTGAAGTGGTAAGACATCAGCCAGAACTTTTAGAGCCGATGTGTTGGATTCACACACTGCAAAAATGAACTTCTAGATGAGTTAAACGTCTTGATTGGAAGATATTAATCTGAATTTCAGACGTTTTGACTCGTTAAGATGAGTTAAGACTTTTTATTTGATGGAACTAGATTATTTGACTTGTTTCAAACCGTTTCTGACTTGTTTCAACACATTATTTCTTATTTCAATCCAAATTATCTTCCTGCAGCAAAAAATGTAAATCTGTAATGTTTAAAATGGCTTGAATTGATCATTTTTATCTGGATTTGAGAAGTTTTGACTCGATGAGATTTAATTGCTGATGTGATGCAGGATATTTCACTGTTTTCAAAGTATTTCTGGCTGATAATGATAATAATTTTGCTTAAAATAAGAAAATACATTTGTCAGTCGGACAAGTAAAATGATCTTAACCCAGTGACAGATAATTTGGACTGAAATAAGAAATAATGTGTTGAAACAAGTCACAAACGGTTTGAAACAAGTCAAATAATCTAGTTCCATCAAATAAAAAGTCTTAACTCATCTTAACGAGTCAAAACGTCTGAAATTCAGATTAATATCCTCAAATCAAGACGTTTTAACTCATCTAGAAGTTCAGTTTTTGCAGTGTGGAACCAACGTTTTCAGCCACAATCAAAAATGGACCTCGTTTTAAAGCCCAGATCCTCCAGAACTCAGTGGTTTATTTTACAATCTCTACAATGACGTCTGACAATGGGCGGTTAGCATCTTTAGCAAGAGCTCATGGAGGCGTCCTGAGTCAGATGTTTAGATGTGATGAAAGCGTAATTACATCAAGTGAGGCTTTTTTTAGTTTATGTCAAATCATCAGCTTTTGCAGAGTTACTGTGTTAAAGTTAAGTTAAAAATATCTAAAACTGTAACACTGTTTTTAACCAGGTGTGACCGAACAGCATTAACATGTGTAATAATTAACCAAAAAAACACATCAAAGCTGTCGTTTAAGCCAAATAAACTTTGGTTGATAAATTGTAAACTGCATTTCCGGAGCCCCTCGACGTCGGCTTCAGAATCTGCTCCAAAGCATTGGTCGGGCCCTGGTCGCTAGCGTTCGACCGTTTGATTTGTGCCACGGTGTTACGAGGCCGCTGTGCACCGAGGGTGGGTTGTATCTCAGCCCTGCAGGAGGAGGAGTCAGGTCTGAGCGCTCTGATTGGCCCTGTGTGACTCCGGTGTGTCCCGCAGGAGAGCGTGGACCCGCGGCTCACGGGGCTGGTGTCCACAGACCTCCCTGAAGGCGTCATGCGGTGGTACGTGGGCGCCGACACTCGGGTCTCTATGGAGGCGGACACGCTGAGGCTGCACCTGCCCACAGTGACCTGCTCTGACGCTGGAGTTTACCTGTGCTACCTGGCGGCCCCCGTGGGAGAGCAGAACCGGGAGGGACGAGTGCGCCTCACCGTCGCAGGTAAACACTTTATAATACTTTTATGATGATGATTTTTATTTACAGAGCACTTTTCCACCTAATAGGCACCCAAAGCGCTTTACAAACCATTGAAACTACAGTTGCCATTACAACAGAACATATACAGTTACATTTATAGACAATAAACAATGAGCAGACACAACATACAGTTGTAACTACTACACAACAAAACATACAATAAACAAGACATAGCAGGTAGCTGTATTCTGTAAGTGATCCATACAAAAGATGCAAGTAGCTGTTTAGAAATAAAAAGGAGGAAAAAAGTTCAGACTGATGTTAAATAGCAGACGGGGGGTTGGGATAGGAAAGGCGTCTTAAGATGTTTTGGCGAAACTGCTGATGTTCATGAGTTCCGTGGCCTTGTCCTTGGGGGCAGGAGTGAGACTAAGACCAGGGCACAGCTGCTGCAGGACTTCTTTGTCGGGAGAGAATTTCTAATAATTTCTAATAATCCATTTTTGATCTTCAGCAATTTGTCCAAAGCGTAATCAATCAGTTCTGGTTCTCAGCGTCACTTTCGAGCCTCCGTTTCGTGTAGTAGCCTTGATAGTTCCTCCACTCTTGATGTTGTCCACATGTTCATGTCCACTGTCCGTGCTGAGATGTTGGACCAGCTCTCCTCTCTATGTTCTAATCCCTTCAGCTGCTCATGTCACAGAAGTGCTCTTTAATTTCACAGACAGCGGCTGGTCCTTTGTCTGTGAAATGTTGCGATAGTTTAAGGCAGTATCCAGACCAATAAGCACGAACCCCAAGATTCCAAAAATAATGAAGTCCTCAACGTCTTCCACGGACAGAACTTCCAGACACAGAACCTGCCAGTTGTTCCAGGCGTCCCACTTGTAGCTGCAGCAAAAGTTCCGTCAGGGCCAGTGGGTTCTCCCGGTGCACCTTCTTATGGGAAAAAAATGGTGTCAATTGTGCTCAGAGACCAGGAAATCAGAGTCCAGCAAGCAGTGAATTAAAAAAGAATAAAAGTATGAGACAAGAAGACGAGACAAGATGCAAAACAAATAGACAGCAGAGACACGTCCACCTCGTCTGAAAGCAGGAAGAGACAGATTTATAATGAGTTATCATGATAAAGTGGTGCACGTGTGAGGCTGACTGTAGTGGCCAAACTGAACCTCTGCACAAACACCGGTCGCTGTGGCTGACGCGCTTCAAACGGGTATCGTGACTATCCGTGCTTCAGATTCTTCCAACAGACGTCTTTCGATGTAGATAAAAGTTCATTTTTATTATATGCAAAGCTAAAAACAAAACTCCATTTAAAAACGGCGTTCAAAAACCGTTGGCCCAAACCGGGTCGCACACCTGACTGCGTCATCAGAAGACGCACCTTTATACAAGGCCTGAACCCCATCGATGTATTAAATGAACTGGATAAGCCACGCCCCCTCTGTCTGTGGTCCCAGATTGATTAGTGGCCGTGCGAGGTACTGCAGCCTCTTGGAACCAGCCTTTTTTCTAAAATTGCACATGAAATGTTCTTTTCTACCGTTTCTAAAATCACCGATATTACCATTTTTATATGAAGTGGGGGATTGTCGTCACGTGGCGCCCTAAAGCAAAGATGGCCGCCTCCGTATCAGGAAGTAAAACAAAGATGGCCGCCTCCGTATCAGGAAGTAAATGCGGAAGTAAGACTTTTTTTGGGGTCATGCGCCAATGAGCTCAGGCCACAGGGAGGAACAGGGCGCCATTTTGGATTCATCTTCCAAGTTTTATTATAGTTCTATGGTGAACCCCCATAGACCCAACACAAGGGCGCCACCCTCAGGCCAACCAAGTGGCAAGAATTGGCTCTAACACTGACCGTATACAAGTGGACACTCTGCAGCCTCCACAGTTATTCATGAATATTCTTGAGCCACCGGCGGCCATCTTGGTTCTGGTTGCTAACGTAAACAAATGTAAACTCCAATGTAAACCTGCATAAACTGCTCAGAGCAGTCCTAATCCTTACTGTCAGCTGTTCTGACATTTATAGAACAAGTTACATCACATGCAGGACCGCCGCCCAGTGACGCACAGAAGGCGCAGCCCGTGGGACACAAAGTTCTCGCTCTGTCTTGCTCTCGCTCTCTTTAGCTATAAGACCAAGTGTATAATAATGTACATAATTACCCGCTCTTACCTTTTACTGTTACTCCTCACTTCAACCCGGGTGTGTCCCAGTTTTTAATTTTGAAAATCTGGTCACTCTAAGCCCTTGATGTTCACCCAGTGCCGGGGAACACTAGAGCGCCTTGAGGTATTGCCTGGTGTGCCTTGTAAAAATGTCCTATTGACCTTATTCTGCCCCGCCCACTTTTGCCGTTTTTTGCACTTTTGTTGTAAACGCACTTCCGTTTGACGAGAACTCCGTTAAAGCTAATGACGAACGAGGGAAAAGTCTGACGCTAAAATGTTACATAAAGTAGATTTATTTGTGTAAAATGTTTAATGAACACGAGCAACAACAAGTCACAACGCAACGATTTCCTGAAAACGTCTTTTTAGTCGAGTAGAACTTATTTTCTGTTGAACTCGTCTGCTCTGTGTGAACTACAACGGAAACAAGACGGCGGCGCGTACGGCAACTTCAGGAATAAGATGAATAGAGTTAACTGATTCACAAAAGCGGATATAATGAACTAATTTACCTTTTCGGAGAGTCCTGAAGAAGTTTTGCACCAAAAAAGAAAGCAAAACCATCTCTATTACCAAATTTAAAGAACTAGACAGTGGCACAGACATTATTTGCCTCATTATATATAATATTTTTAACTAAATGGTCTGATTTGGTGATGTTTTTAGTGGTAGGTGGCGCGCCGTGGTGGATTTCAAACCCAAAACGTGTGCCACGACTCAAACAAGGTTCAAAGCTCTAAGCTACAGGTCAAACACAATGGACTCTTGAAATCTTGTAACGACTGAAATGTGACTTGTGTCTGAAACTTTCCCTGCGTGTGGTAAAAGTGTAAAAGTATTAATTCAGTTTGTACGTGATTTGGAGCTTTTAGTGCCGACTTTACGAGTTGAAAAGCCGTTAAAAGCCCCGATGTCTGCGCCGACCGCTCTGTGAGAAGCTAAACCAACACATTCCAGGCAACATTTATAATCCACTTTTGTGTTTGTAAAAAGGCAAAGTACAAAAAGTAAACACTCGTCGCTTCCCGTAGAATCAACATGTCTCTGACCATCTGCAGCTGAACTATTATTACAATGTGACGTACGTTAGATTCTGTTAAAATGAGAAAACGGAACAGAAGAAGAAGAATTTGGAAATGTGTGTCTGGTTCAGCCTGACGTGGGAATAATGTCCAAAAATCATGGCTATCAGTGATTGTTTTGGAGATTAATTAATACAGCGGACATTGTTTAAAACGTAAAGCTGAGTAAAGAGCAGGGCTATTAAACAATGGCATAAACTGAAGTGATATTTCTGCACCTTTTATGGTTAACTTTTTGTATAAATATAAGGCCTGAGCTTCAAATATGGCATTTATTATTACATTTTGACGTTATTGAGTCATTAGCTCCTGTCAGTATTGTTACTTCAGGCTCAGACTTGATTTAATCTTGATTTAATGTGAATTGCAGCTTTAAAAACAACAACTAAAACTCACAAATGAGGAAGAGTTAGTTGCCCAATGCTTGATTTTGACACAATTGCAAAAGTCCTTCATGTTTCGATTCAACGCAACTTTAAAAAAACCCGACTCAAAAGAAGAGTCTTGGGTTGAGTAGTTGGACTTTGCATATTTAAAGATCATTGAGTGGCTGTGATGCCGTACAATCGTTCCATTCATAAACAACAGGAAACATGGAGGGACTTTCCGTGGATAAACAGGACAATTTTGGACATTTATAACTTCCCTCGAGGTTTTCATGTGAGAAAAATTAATCAAAACAAACTATTTCTGTGTTTTTTTTTTTAAATATATATATATATATATATATATATATATATATATATATATATATATATATATATATATATATAAATGGAAAGGGGGAAGAGAAAGAGACAGAGAGAAATTAAACCGGGAACAGATTGTCTCGTCATGTGATCTGACTTTAGACTTTAGTATAGACTTTAGACTTCTAGACTGGTTCAGACCTGGTTTAGTCACATTTTAGTCCTGGTTCAGACCTGGTTCAGTCCTGGTTCAGACCTGGTTCAGTACCGGTTTAGTCCTGGTTTAGTCCTGGTTTAGTCCTGGTTTAGTCCTGGTTTAGTCCTGGTTCAGTCCTGGTTCAGTCCTGGTTCAGTCCTGGTTTAGTCCTGGTTCAGTCCTGGTTCAGCTCTGGTTTAGCTCTGGTTCAGTCCTGGTTTAGTCCTGGTTTAGCCCTGGTTTAGTCCTGGTTTAGTCCTGGTTTAGCCCTGGTTTAGCCCTGGTTTAGTCTTAGACAGACACAGCTCTTTAATATCAGATTTTAAAACTCAGAGTCAGATGAAAATACAAGGTAAAAATTCTGACTAAACAGTTTCTCACAGACGTTTGTTTTTGAAGTAAATGTTGTGCTTTTGGATAAAATCCTGGTTCTTTTTAGTGACGTGGCATTTAAAGGTTGCACAGTTTACACAGAGCACAGTGTTCAGACTCTGGGAGGGTTTGTTGTCACAGGCGCCTGTCGCTCGTTTCCTCGTGACTTTAATCAATCATTATCTTTAATCATCATTAAAGTTGACAAATGTGATTAAATGTGACCTGATGTTGTGAGGAAACCAGGGCTGTGGAAATCGAATAAACAAACCAGGGCTAAATCAGGTCTGAACCAGGACTGAATCAGGTCTGAGGCTGCGTTCACATTTAATATTTAGTCTTAGCCCATTTTAGTCCTGGTGTAGACTTGGTTTAGCTCTGATTTAGTCCTGGTTTGGCCCCAGTTTGGTCCTAGTTTTGTCTTGGTTTAGCCCCAGTTTAGTCCTGGTGCTGTCCTGGTTTAAGGCCCTGGTTTAGTCTTTGTTTAGTCCTGGTTCAGTTCTTGGTTTAGCCCTGGTTTAGACTTAGTTTAGGTCCTGGTTTAGGCCCTTGTTTAGTGCTGGTTAAGTCCTTGGTTTAATCCTGATTTAGTCCAGGTTTTGTCCCGGTTTAGGCCTGGTTAATCTTTGTTTTGGTCCTGGTTTAGTTGTGATTTAGCCCCAGTTTAGTCTTGGTTTAGCCCTGGTTTAGGGCCTGGTTTAGACCTGGTTTAGCCCTGTCCTTTAGTCTTAGACAGACACAACTCTTTAATATCAGATTAAAAACTTAAAGTCAGATGCAATACAAGATAAAAACTCTGACTAAACTGTTTCTCACAGAAGTCTGAGAGCAGAGTTTGTTTTTGTAAAAGTAAATGTTGTATTTTGGGGGAAAGTCCTGGTTCTTTTGCCGGTGACGTGTCTTAGGTTTACACAGAGCGCGGTCAGGTGAACAGGATGCTCTGGGAGGGTTTGTTATCACAGGTTGTTAAGTCACACGCCACGTTTCCTCATGACTTTAATCATCATTAAAGTTGACAAATGTGATTAAATGTGACCTGATGTTATGAGGAAACCAGAGCTGTGGAAATCGAATCAACAAACCAGGGCTAAACCGGGGCTAAACCAGCTCTGAGGCTGCGTTCACATTTAATATTTAGTCTTTTTCTCCATTTTAGTCCTGGTGTCGACTTGGTTTAGCTCTGATTTAGTCCTGGTTTGGCCCCAGTTTGGTCCTAGTTTAGTCCTGGTTTAAGACCCTGGTTTAGTCTTTGTTTAGTCCTGGTTCAGTTCTTGGTTTAGCCCTGGTTTAAGCTTTGTTGAGGTCCTGGATTAGCCCCTGGTTTAGCCCCTGGTTTAGCCCCTGGTTTAGCCCCTGGTTTAGCCCCTGGTTTAGTCCTGGTTTAGCCCTGGTTTAGTCCTGGTTTAGTCCTGGTTTAGTCTTGGTTTAGTCCCGGTTTAGCCCCGGTTTAGCCCTGGTTTAGTCTTAGACAGACACAACTCTCTAACTAATATCAGATTTAAAAACTCTGACTAAACTGTTTCTTGCAGAAGTCTGAGAGCAGAGTTTGTTTTTGTAAAAGTAAATCCTGGTTCTTTTTAATGACGTGGCATTTAAAGGTTGCACAGTTTACACAGAGCACTGTCAGGTGAACAGGACGCTCTGGGAGGGTTTGTTGTCACAGGTTGTTCAGTCACACGCCACGTTTCCTCATGACTTTAATCATCATTAAAGTTGACAAATGTGATTAAATGTGACCTGATGTTATGAGGAAACCAGGGCTGTGGATTTGAATCAACAAACCAGGTCTGAACCAGGTCTGAACCAGGTCTGAACCAGGTCTGAACCAGGTCTGAACCAGGTCTGAACCAGGTCTGAACCAGGTCTGAACCAGGATTGAACCAGGGCTAAACTAGGGCTAAACCAAGACTCAACCAGGGCTAAACCAGCTCTGAGGCTGCGTTCACATTTCATATTTAGTCTTAGCCCATTTTAGTCCTGGTGTAGACTTGGTTTAGTCCTGATTTAGTCCTAGTTTAGTCTTGGTTTAGTCCTGGTTCAGTTCTTGGTTTAGTCTTTGTTTAGGTCCTGGTTTAGGCCCTTGTTTAGTCCTGGTTCAGCTCTTGGTTTGGTTCTTGGTTCAGTCCTTGGTTTAATCCTGATTTAGTCCAGGTTTTGTCCCGGTTTAGCTCTGGTTAATCTTTGTTTAGGTCCTGGTTTAGCCCCAGTTTAGTCCTACTTTAGTCTTGGTTTAGCCCTGGTTCAGCCCTGGTTTAGCTCTGGTTTAGTCCTTGGTTTGTTCCTTGGTTTTAGTCCCTGGCTTAGTCCTAATTTAGCCCAGGTTTAGTTTAGTTTTTTATAGTCTACTTGTCACAATTCGTTCCTCCTTCATTGAATTCATGAACATAAAACTGAACTCAAACTCTCTCGATTAAACTCTGACCATGTGCATCTTTCTTACTATTTCAGACAGGTTTTTGTCTTGGTTTATTCACCGTTTGTTTGTGTTTCCAGGCTGCCCCACAGAAAAACCCAAGGAGCCAGAGAAACACGTGGACACAAAGGTGGAGCGCGTCCCTCTGGAGCCGACGCCCACTCCGGGTTACCTCATCGTCTGTGGAGCCATCGGGATGATCGCCGCCTTTACTGTCCTCGGCGTTTTCTTCCTGATCTTCGTAAGTTCTGCTCCTCGTGAACGTCGACCCATAAAACCGGGATTTACACCGGATTATCCCCAAGACGTCGTTCAGAAACACAGAGCGCTTTGTGTTGGCGAGGTTTTGTTTTTACACTTTGGTTTAGTCCTGGTTTAGCCTTGATTTAGGCCCCGGCTTAGCCCCTGGTTAGTCCTGGTTTAGTCCTGTTTCAGCACTGTTTTAGTACGCGTTTTAGCCCTGGTTTAGTCCTGGTTTAGTCCTCAATTTAGTCCTAGTTTTGTCTTAATTTAGACCTAATTTAGTCCTGGTTTAGCCTTGATTTAGGCTCCGGTTTATCATTGGTTCAGCAATGTTTTAGTACCAGTTTTAGTCCTGGTTTAGTGTAGTCTTGGTTTAGTCCTGGTTTAGTCTAAATTTAGTCTTAGTTTAGGCCTAATTTAGTCCTGGTTTAACCTTGATTTAGACCCTGGTTTAGCCCCAGTTTAGTCCTGGTTTAGTCCTTGTTCAGTCCTGGTTTAGCCCCAGTTTAGTCCTGGTTTAGTCCTGGTTTAGTCCTGGTTTAGTCCTGGTTTAGTCCTGGTTTAGTCCTGTTTCAGACCTGGTTTAGTCCTGGTTTAGTCCTGGTCTAGTCCTGGTTTAGCCCTGGTTTAGCCCTGGTTTAGTCCTGGTTTAGTCCTGTTTCAGACCTGGTTTAGTCCTGTTTCAGACCTGGTTTAGTCCTGTTTCAGATCTGGTTTAGTCCTGGTTTAGTCCTGTTTCAGATCTGGTTTAGTCCAGGTTTAGTCCTGTTTCAGACCTGGTTTAGTCCTGTTTCAGACCTGGTTTAGTCCTGTTTCAGACCTGGTTTAGTCCCGGTTTAGTCCTGTTTCAGACCTGGTTTAGTCCTGGTTTAGCCCTGGTTTGGTCCTGGTTTAGTCCTGTTTCAGAGCTGGTTTAGTCCTGGTTCAGACCTGGTTTAGCCCTGGTTTAGCCCTGGTTCAGACCTGGTTTAGTCCTGGTTTAGTCCTGGTTCAGACCTGGTTTAGCCCTGGTTTAGTCCTGGTTTAGCCCTGGTTTAGTCCCGGTTTAGTCCTGTTTCAGACCTGGTTTAGTCCTGGTTTAGCCCTGGTTTGGTCCTGGTTTAGTCCTGTTTCAGAGCTGGTTTAGTCCTGGTTCAGACCTGGTTTAGCCCTGGTTTAGCCCTGGTTTAGCCCTGGTTTAGCCCTGGTTTAGCCCTGGTTCAGACCTGGTTTAGCCCTGGTTTAGTCCTGGTTCAGTCCTGGTTCAGTCCTGGTTCAGTCCTGATTTAGTCCTGTTTCAGACCTGGTTTAGCCCTGGTTTAGTCCTGGTTTAGTCCTGTTTCAGCAGAGTTTTACTGGTTCACTCGAGGTTCTTAAGTCACAAAACCAGGATTTAAACGTCCTGATTGTCCCAAAGACTGTGGAGCTCTTTGTGTTTCGTTGGTTTCGTTTTCAGAATCAGCCGCGCTGGAGTCACTGAGAATGTAACGGCGTTCACTGGAGCCTTTGTCTCGTTTTAATCACGTGCCAGAACAGCCTGAACTGACAAACAAACAGCCGTGTGTTTCAGAACATGTTTGTCGAGGTTTAAGACTTTCACACAGAATACGACAGTGTTAGAGCTCGAACCAGAAGAGCATTTGGAAAAAAGGACTAAAACAAGTATCTGAGCTGCACGAAATAAGAAAATCAAAGAAGCAAATAGTCAAAGTAGAACTAAGTAACATTTTTACCTCGTTACAGCTTTCTTAAGCCCTGTGGTGTATTTTTCTGCCCGTTTGACGCTCCCGTCGTCGCCACCTGCTGTCTCTGCGCGGAAAACCAGCTGCGACATCAAATCAAATCAATGTATTTTGCCCAAAATCACAACAACAGTTGCCTCGATGGGCCACAGGTAAAAGCAGTTCAGATAACTGTCCCAGAATGCCCCTGTCCTTTGACCCTCCTTCAGGAAAAACTACAAAAAACCCCACGAGAAAAAGTATAAACCTCGGGGAGAACCACAGTGAAGGAGAGATCCTACTCCCACGGACGGACAGGCTGCAGATGAACTAGGACTGACATCCACTTGGACTGTGGAGCCAGAACCACTCAAGAGGGAGGTGGCTTTAAAGAGTTCCTCCAGGAGGACGAGGAGCAGTCCACCAGTGTAGAGAGATCCTCCAGCAGGAGATGAGGAACAGTTCATCTAAGTAGATGGAGTTGGTCCAGGCAGACGAGGTGTGGCTAATCCAGGGTTGAGGGAGTTCCTTCAGGCGGGTGGCGCATAGATCGTCCAGTGTAGAGATCGATCGTCCAGACAGATGGGGGGGGGGGGGGGGGTCGTCACTGGAGCAGCCACCGCAGTGCCTGAAACAGTCTCCACTCCCCGGGGGAAGTGGAGAGAAAGAGAAACATGTGAACAGCAATGAACAGACTACAGTTGAAGTAATATTAGATATAATATTAGAAGAACCAGAGGATAGTGTTCAAGCTGCCATACTTCCCCCAGCAGAATTGCTCCAAGGGCAGCGTAGCTAAAACTGTAGGTTTTTATTTCTGTTCCTAACTGGCCTGACCATAAGCTATTTCAAAGAGGAACGTTTTGAGCCTGGTCTTAAATGTAGAGACTGTGTCGGCCTCTTTTACATGAACAGGAGATGGTTCCATAACAGGAGCTTGGTAGCTAAATGCTCGACCTCCTACTGTGCTTTTAGAGACTCTGGGGACTAACAATAGTCCAGCATTTTGAGAACGAAGAGCTCTGTTTGGATGGCAGGCTACTATTGCATCTTTGAGGTAGGATGGGGCCATATTGTTGACGTCCTGAGAAACACTGGCTCATTTTTATATTTGGCGACATGAAATGTTTTTGTATGTGATTGCACTTCCTTATTTCAATAAAAGGAAAGGAAAAAAGAACAATAGAATTTTAAAAAAGCTTTTGCGTCTGTTTAGTGTTAATGTCTAATGAGATGCGCATGTTTTTGTAGCGTATTAACATTGAGCTACTGTTCTGTCTTAAATAGATTTGTGATTTATCGTAATTTTTGAAGAGCAATCATTTCCTCCACAAACGGGTCGGACCATGTTTTTCCAAAATCGTGCAGCTCTGTGTTTTTGCTCTTCCTGTTTCCGTTCGTGACACAAAATTCCTCTAAATATATTCTGTACGAACGACACATTTGCAGCCGTTTCCTTTTGTTTGAATGTTTGAACAAAAGCTGCTCTGACTCTGATTGTCCTGTTTGTTTTTCCGCAGAAATGTCTGAGGAAGTCGCTCTGGAACAAAACCAAGACGCTGGAGAAAGAGTGGCGTCCGGACCCAAACTGTGTTCTGGAAAAACAGGACCTGCTCTGGACGCTGGGTTTGCCGCCAAAAAAGTCCGAAGTGACATTAGCTTAAAGGCACCGCGTGGGAATTTAATATACATCAAGTTTTTCCAATTTCTCTGCACTGCGCTGCTTTATTTGGCAAAGGAATACAAAAGATGTGGCGTTTTCAGTTTTGCAAATAAGTTTATTTTCATCTTTTGGCTGTCTGACTGGTTAAAGTCTGTGTTTGTGAGAACCTGCCGTCAGTTCTGGCTAAACGGCGCTTCTTTGTGTTTATTTAAGCTGTTTTTGACCTGGTTTGTGGCTCTGTCCTCATGAAACAAAAACTGGCAAAGGTCCGACGTTTTTCTGTCGATGTTCGTGAATTAAAGTGAAATGATATTTAAATAGTCGCTGCAAAATGTGGTGCCGTTATTCAACTCCAACGACGGTAAAACACGATCAGTCGGACAAGTTTGTGGAACCGATCTTCAACAAATAAGTGTTTGGTTCAAGATTTGTGGTGTTTTTTGGATATTTTCTTCAAAAACATTGTTGTTGTGAAAGAATTGCATGAACCCAGCTTTTTAACGCTAGATTTACTGTTTTTGAAAGAAATCTCCAAACTTCTGGTCCACAAATGTTTCTCCCTGTCATTATTAGTTTGAAATTGACTCAACAAACTTACAAAACTCTTTTTTTGTTAATGTATTTTTAAGATGTTTGATTCTTCCATTGAATCCACTTCATCCATAGATTTCTCTGGAACATTGTAAGTTCAAAGGACGTTTTCTTAAAATGACTTTAAAGTAGATCCTACACCAAACTTAAAACTCCTTAAAACATGAATAAATCAGGCTTAGAATTAGACGTCAACAAATCCTTGTCCGTTCTGTTAAAATCTTGTTGGATCAAAAAACTGAGGCAAAATTTGAATTTTTGGCCAATTTCCAGTCAGATCTTGTTTACTCAAAAACTAAACAAGAAATCCAAAATGTTGTAACTAATGTTTGTACAAAATGAACCAAAGTTAAGACACAGAAAAGGTGTCGTTTTATTTACAAATGAACAGCAACGTTTCGGCAGCCCGGCCTTCGACAGGCAAAAAAATAAAAAATAAATAAAATTAAATAAAATTTGCCTGATGAAGGCCTGGCAGCCGAATCGTGAATAAAACGACGCCTTTTCTGCAGGTGGCCTGTGTGCGAGGTCCTCTTCACCAGGTCACAACACGAACCAAGAAATAAACCTGGTTCTGTCCATTTTTCAGATTTAAATGTCCCAAATAAATGACATTTTGGCAGTTTTTTCCACATAAAATGCCTTATTTCTACATGAAAACGTGACACGAGGAAAAACTGAAAAGTGATATATTTGTTTCTTACATTTATGTGACTAAACTACAGCAGAAGTTTAACACTGATATCTTTAAATTTAAGATGGTTTCCTGTTTCACTGCAGCGTCTCTTAATCTTAATCAATAATCTGCTTCCTTGGAGTTGAATAATTGCTTCACTTCCTGAGTCGGTTGAGAAAACATAAAACCACATCTTTCTTTTTGTGCTGACAGTAAAGATGTAGAATTTTGTAACCGTTTTGGTTTCATGTGAATAAACCAAGAATTACAAAGATATTAAACATAAACCAGGTCAAACATCAGCATTTTAAGTCGAATGTATCATAGAACTCTGACCTGTCTCCAGCTCGGGTCAAACTACCAACTATAAATGCAACCCATAACTTAAAAAAGAATAGATGGCATGCATTTTAAAGAGACGGCCCCCTCTGCTGGCAGAAATTGGAAGTGCTGCATGTTTAAATGGCTAATTAGCAGCGCAGCGAATTCTAACCTCAGACTAAAAACGGCCCACGCTTTAAAGAAAACACTGAATGATCCTAAAGGAGAAGGTGTGGACTTTAAGGACTCGAAACCGGGACTGGACCGGGACTGGACCGGGACTGAACCGGGACTGGAACGGGACTGGAACGGGACTGGACCGGGACTAAACCGGGACTGAACCGGGACTGGACCGGGACTGAACCGGGACTGAACCGGGACTGAACCGGGACTGGACCGGGACTGGACCGGGACTGGACCGGGACTGAGCCAGGACTGAGCCAGGACTGAGCCAGGACTGAGCCAGGACTGAGCCAGGACTGAGCCAGGTCTGAGCCAGGTCTGGACCGGGACTGAGCCAGGACTGAGCCAGGTCTGGACCGGGACTGGACCGGGACTAAACCAGACCAAATCAAGTCGACGTCAGAAATAAACCAGGACCAAACGAGCGTGAACGAGGTTTAAAAACACAAAGGAGGCCCCTAAAGCCAGAGACTTCACCGAGGTCTAAACCGAGGACAAGACCTGGACCAGACCAGGAATGAAAACCTGGGACTAAACCAGGGACAAGACCTTGACTGAAGACCGGGACAAAAACCCAGGCCAGAAACCCGGGACTGGATCAGGAGCTAAACCTGGAATGAAAACCCGGCCGAGACTAGACCTGGCGACCCGGTGGTGCAGTGGTGCAGTGGTCGAGCTCTGGCCTCACAGTAGGAAGGTCCTGGGTCTGACTCTCTGTGTCTGCGGTTCTGGAAGTACATTTTTCATTCGTTTTTGCCCAAAGTGTTTAGAAAAATTCAAATTTGAGTTTAAGGCTCAGCCGCTCTGTGTCACTGACGTCCATAATGTGGTTGTTTTTACCTAAAAAACACACGAACGCTGCAAAAATGAACTTCTAGATGAGATTAAATGTCTTGATTTGAGGATATTAATCTGAATTTCAGACGTTTTGACTTTTTAAGATCAGTGGAGAGGATTTATGTGATGGAACTAGATTATTTGACTTGTTTCAACACATTATTTCTTATTTCAGTCCAAATTATCTTCCTGCAGCAAAAAATGTAAATCTTTAAAGTCTAAAATGGCTTGAATTGATCATTTTTATCTGGATTTGAGAAGTTTTGACTCGATGAGATTTAATTGCTGATGTGATGCAGGATATTTCACTGTTTTCAAAGTATTTCTGGCTGATGATGATCATAATTTTGCTTAAAATAATTAAATACATTTGTCAGTCGGGCAAGTAAAATGATCTTAACCCAGTGACAGATAATTTGGACTGAAATAAGAAATAATGTGTTGAAACAAGTCAGAAACGGTTTGAAACAAGTCAAATAATCTAGTTCCATCAAATAAAAAGTCTTAACTCATCTTAACGAGTCAAAACGTCTGAAATTCAGATTAATATCCTCAAATCAAGACGTTTAACTCATCTATAATTCTAGAACTTAAAAATCGGCAAAATGTTTTAAGAACTGAGCGGTTTATTGAGTGTCAGAAACAGACTTTAAGTAAAACGATGGGTCTGATTCTCGTCACTCACCACAGACTCATCAGCGGATTGAGCTTTTGAACATTTAATTCACATGTTTGCTGAATCTCTTCTGGGAAAATGAACGGCAAACTTACTTCCAGAACCGAGGGGTGAGCCAAGAATCCCCTCAAAAAGATTCTGAACCTCAGTGGGACAAAAAGTCAATAAAACCTGGTCAAACGAAGCGAAGGGCGTAGAAAAGGGTTCAAAGGTCGTCGTCTGGACTCGCTGTCGGTCACTGGCGCTCGTCTCTGTTCACGCTGCTTAGTTTCACCTGAACACGATCTCTGTTCCTGTGGGCGTCCTATTGTTCGCTGTAGCTCCTCGTCCCTGTTGTTCACCTGGTGACACCATGACACTGTCCAATGTTTTAGAGACACATGTCATCAAATTGGCTAAATTGAATCTTAAACCAGCATTTCTGTTTAAAGTCCACGTGGCAGGTTCTCATGTTTGTCTAATTCTGACTTCGTTCGGTGGGAGGGCACCTGTGGTAAACGTTTATCACGGTTTACATCAGTCGGGTTGCAGTTTGTGAGGAAATTTTAAAGAGTAAAAGTTTAAAACGGCAGGAAGTAGAGCCGAGTTCTAAAATGTCAGCAAAGAGCGACGCAAAGGTGAAAATACGAGGAGAATTTGAACGGAACCGACACGTTTTTCTGACCGTTTGAACCATCATTTATCAAAACAAAGGTCTTATACTGCAAAAATGAACTTCTAGATGAGTTAAACGTCTTGATTTGAGGATATTAATCTGAATTTCAGACGTTTTGACTCGTTAAGATGAGTTAAGACTTTTTATTTGATGGAACTAGATTATTTGACTTGTTTCAAACCATTTCTGACTTGTTTCAACACATTATTTCTTATTTCAGTCCAAATTATCTTCCTGCAGCAAAAAGTGTAAATCTGTAAAGTTTAAAATGGCTTGAATTGATCATTTTTATCTGGATTTGAGAAGTTTTGACTCGATGAGATTTAATTGCTGATGTGATGCAGGATATTTCACTGTTTTTTCTGGCTGATAATGCTAATAATTTAGCTTAAAATAAGAAAATACATTTGTCAGTCATTTGTCAAGTAAAATGATCTTAACCCAGTGACAGATAATTTGGACTGAAATAAGAAATAATGTGTTGAAACAAGTCAGAAACGGTTTGAAACAAGTCAAATAATCTAGTTCCATCAAATAAAAAGTCTTAACTCATCTTAACGAGTCAAAACGTCTGAAATCCAGATTAATATCCTCAAATCAAGACGTTTAACTCATCTAGGAATTCAGTTTTTGCAGTGTGTCAAGTTTTATTTATGTTAAATTCCTAAGTATTGTGTTTTATATATCGATGTTGGCCCTTGTTTACAGTCTGGTTGCTATGGTAACAGCTGTAGAATGTCGTATTTGACGTCCAACCAGGAAGTGACATTATAAACGTCACAAAAACTGAGGACAAACGCGCAAAACGTTCGGTAAAATCTTAAATATAATTCTGTTCACCGCGTTTTATCGAAATGTGGCGTCAAACCTGTCGCTAATGACTTTAAAGGATTCACAAAAATGTCTTCAAAAGGAATGAAGTAAGTCATTTTGTGAAAAGAGAGGGTTTAAGATTAAGTTTAGCAAAGGTTTACGACATGTTTCTCTAAAACGATGGACCAGTGTCACGTTGTCACCAGGTGAACAACAGCGAACAACAGGAACAAGCGAACAATAGGACGCTCACAGCAACAGGGTCATGTTCAGGGGAAACCAAACGGCGTAAACGAAGACAGACGAGCCCCAGTGACTGACAGACGGAAGAAAACGCTGTCCAGGCGACGACCTTTGAACGTTTTCTACGGCGGCCCCTTCTGGACGAGCGAGGCATTACACCGACGGGGTTTAACGACGAAAAGAGCGAAAAACGGGACAAAAACCCAGGGCCTAGACTTGGAACGAGGAGCAAAAATCAGGGAAAAGAAACGATGAACCAAAGAAACAAAACAGCAAAAAACCAGGACTAAACCAGGTCCGTGCCGCGGATGATTTACACAAATAGTTTGCGGCGTTTACTTTCTAATCAAACTTCAATCTTTTCTCGCAGCAGAAGTTTAAAGTTGTTTCCTCTTTGTCTCTCACGTCGATGATGACATTATGTGGAGACGCTTTCTAAAGGTTGTGGTTTATTTCTCAAAAGAATACCACCATTTTCGCCATAATTTACTTTAAAACGAAGCTCCAGACGTTCACTCTGAGCTTCAGGTCTTTTACAGTGGCGGACTTACCATTAGGCAACAGGCCACAATTGCCTTGGGCCCTCAACCTGAAGGGGCCCCATTAAGATGCATTTACCGATCATCGTAGTCTCAAGGCTCTGAAATAGTTGGTAATGTCACGATAAAGTAGTGCAGTGTACTTTTAAACGAAAGAAAAAGACCAACAAAACAGTCTGGGATTGTCAAATGTATTAATTCTGCCCAAGCCACACCCCTGAAAAAAGCTAATTAGTAAATAAAATATAATGTTATAAAATTACAAATTAATATCATTATTTAAATCAGATGAACATGTGCTAAAACGCACCAACAAACAGGAAATATGGTCAGATTTCCTGAGTATTCTTCTGGGAAAGGACCCCCAGACCCCCCTGTTTAGAACATGTAACTGTTGCACATACGAATTTGTTAAAAAATAAATAATAATGATTAAAAAAGAACAAAAAACAAGCTTCCTTTCAAGAACAATTCAAGAGACACGACAGAAAAGTTATTGTAAATCCCATTTGTGACGAGGGGCTTGTACTTAATTTTGCTGTGGGCCCCCAAATTCCTCGGTCCGCCCCTGGTCTTTTATTAACTTTTTTATAATTTTCTATTCACTTTCTTTTCATTTCGCAAAAGAAAGTTGAATTATCGGTGTGGATACTGAAGAATCTGCTTTAAAACTTGAACTATAACACAGACATATCATTATAATTCCACTTTATTTATATCATAATATAAGTATAATATAAGTAATATAAGTAACTGCTTTTCTTGAATATGTGCCTCTGTAAAAGTACATTCTTCACTGGTTTGGTCTAAATCTGGTGAAAACTTGCAGCAAAACAATAGCCAATGTTTTTATGTGAAAAAAACAACATATAACCAAGAAAAAGAGAAGCCTGGAGCAGCTCGATGTGCACTTTATTACTTTTTTAAGACTTTGCATGCAGCACGGTCACTTTAAATGTTACAAAAAGGTAATGATCGTTTACTTTTTATCCTTAAAATTGTAAAACGCTGAACTCAGGAACGGAATGTGAACTTTTTATCATTTCAAAGGTTGCTCTGGGTGTTTTATGGTTTCGAAAAATGCATCGTCGACATAAAAACGCATGCACTTTGGAAAACAATTAAAGGGCACGTATGACGGGCTTTTATGATTTTCTAATTTTGACTTTGCATGACGCACTAACACCCGCCGTGAATAAAAATGTGAGTTTCACAGCAATCCGTAGCTGTTTACGGAGAAAAACTGACAAAAGTGTTGAAAAAATGTTGAAAATGACAGAAACTAAACAAATTGATGACATCACACTGGGGAGTCAAAAGTTACAGCATAATTTACACAAAATAAACTACTTTTTTTAACCATTTAAACATAAATAAAGGGAAAAAAAAGGTTAAAAAGGCCCAGTGTACAGTGTGGTTGCTATGGTAATTTCCCAGTGATGTCATCATTTACAACCAGGAAGTGAAGAAAAACACCTAAAAACAATGCTAAACTGGAACAAAATGTGTACAGAGTTTAAGCAAAATTAGAAATATATTTATTTTGACTATATTTTAATTAAAATAAAGTCGAAAATTTTGACAACTTGTCTCTAAAGTGATTTTATTTAATTTTTTTGTTGTTTGTTCAGAGACGACGTTCTTTTGCGGCAAAGACATCTGATTGTTCTCGATGTTTTTGTTGCAGAAGAACTCGCAGGTTTTCAGTGACACAGACTTTAACGTCAGACAAAATGTGTGAAAGTGAGTTATTTGCAAAAGGAAACGCCACAAAAACTAAACTGTGAAAATGGAGGAAAAACGAACGGAAACGTGAAACGGACTCGATGGATTCAGTGATGGACAGACGTGAACGCTGCGGCTCAGTTGACTCCGCCCACGTGGCCCGCTGTGGAAGTGGGTGGGTGATTGGTGGAGGTGGGAGGGGCCAATGGTGCACATTGCATGCCTGGCTTCTGTCAGTCGCCCCGGGGCGGCTGTGGCTACAACAGTCACCGCCGTCGAGTGAACGATGATGTAATGTGTCTTTGATTATGAATTTGGAGCTTGCTTTATATTCTCAGGTCTGAACCGGGTCTGAACCGGGTCTGAACCGGGTCTGAACCAGGTCTGAAGCATGTCCTGAACCGAGTCTGAACCGGGTCTGAACCAGGTCCAAAACTGTCTAGAACCAGAACTAAACCGGGATTGAACCAGAACTAATTCAGTCTAGAACCAGGACTAAACGAGGACTGAACTAGGACTGAACTAGGGTCTAAACCAGGGACTTAACCAGGGACTAGAACCAGGAACTACAACCAGGGACTACAACCAGGACTAAATCAGGACTAGAACCAGTCTGGATCCAGGACTAAACCAGGGACTAAACCAGGGACTGAACCAGGACTGAACCAGGACTAAACCAGTGACTAAACCAGGACTAAAACCAGTCTAGATCCAGGACTAAACCAGGGGCTAAACCAGGGGCTAAACCAGGGGCTAAACCAGGGGCTAAACCAGGACTAAACCAGGACTAAACCAGGACCAGCTCAGACTGAGTTAAATAAAAGTGTGAAGTGCACATTCTGCCCCCTGGAGCCTGGAGCCGGAAATGGATTGAAAAAGGAATAATGATATAATGATACAACTGTTGTTTTGGAAACCGGCCCCTCGATTAAAAAAAACCCAAAATACTTTAAAAACAAAAGTACAGAAAAGCACCTTAAACTGAAATCTTAAAGTTTACATCACTTTTTTCATTTTAATCAGCTCTTTTTTTCTTTAGACAATCAACTCGATATTAAAATTTTGCAACTTTTTCACAAAAAAAGAAAAAAAAAGTAGATTTGTCGCCTTTTTGTCACTTTTAGCCGCGTTTTTGTCACTTTTAGTCGCGTTTTTGTCACTTACAATACAATAATCTGATGTGTTCATTAGAGCTGCAACAATTAATCGATTAATCCTGACGTCCAGCTCCGTGAAAAATCATTGACAATAAAAACTGATGAACTAAACTCGCCTCAAGACGTTTATAACAAAGACTGTGCCATTATTGAATCAAAATGTCAAAAAAGTACAAACCAATGCTCATTTTCATCAATAACACACTTTATTCATAAATATTCTCCATCTAGAAGGTTCATGTTTCAACCTTTAATTGGTTAAAAATGTATTTAAAAAGTCTAAATATTCAACAGAAATAATCGTTTGTCGACTGCTAAAATAATCGTTAGTGACAGCCCTCATTAAAGACAAATAAATCAACAAATAAACAACATTTTTGCACTTTTTTGGTTTGTTTTAAAGCCCTATGATGTGATATTTTTGCACATTTTTGAATAACGTTACGGAGCTCGTTCCAAAAATGACTTTAGTTTTTTGGGCGTGTGACGCTGAAGTGGTTTTAAATGTGGATTATTTCATTTTATTTGGGTTTGTTTTTTAATAAAGTGAAAAAGTTTGTCCATATTTTCAACAACTTTGGTGAGAACATGATGTCAATCCGGCAGAAAATGTGTTAAAACATGTCTTTAACGAACGAGCTGAGGTTTAATTAAAATAAAAATGTGAAATGTCGGTCAAATGAATCACAAAAGTGCAGAAAAATCACCTTAAACTGAAATCTGAAAGTTTCCAACACAACTTTTTTCATTTTAATCAGCTCTTTTTCCTTTAAACAATAAACTCCACATTTAAATTTAAATCTTCCAAACAAAAATTCACAATATTCCCATCGAAATATATTGTGTTTTATGACAAAACCAATCTGGGACAGGCTTTAATTTGTTGCATTTAATTTCAGTTTTCTGTAGTTTTTTAGTTTAGTTTAGTTTTAAATAGAAGAAAAGAAAAACAAATGAAAGAGACAGTTCTGTTCTTTTTTTTTTGACAAAAAAAATCGCTTTTAGCATCTTTCTTGTTTTTAGTTGTGTTTTAGTCGCGTTTTAGACACTTTTAGACACAATTTGGGTGTTTTTAGTCACATTTTTGTCACTTTTAGTCGCGTTTTTGTCATTTTTAGTTGCATTTTAGACACCTTTAGACACAATTTGGATGTTTTTAGTCGCGTTTTTGTTGCTTTTAGTCGCGTTTTAGACACAATTTGGATTTTGTCAGTCACATTTTTGTCACTTTGTCGCGTTTTTGTCATTTTTAGTTGCATTTTAGACACAATTTGGATGTTTTCAGTCACATTTTGTCACTTTTAGTTGCGTATTAGACACTTTTAGACACAATTTGGACGTTTTCAGTCACATTTTTGTCTCTTTTAGTCGTGTTTTGGTGCATTGAGTCGCGTTTGTTTTTTGAAAGTGCATTTTTTTCGCGCTTTTCTCACTCGTTTCTGAACAGAACGATTTTATTCAAATCAAAGCGAGACATTTTGTTGTTTCTTCAAAAACTGCAGCCTTTAGGATTTGCTCATTTTAACTCACGTCATTTAATTTCAGTTTTTTAATTAAAATAAATAAATAGTGCACAAGATAAATAAATACCTGACCAACTGAAAGAGACACTTCAGTTCTTTATTTTTGACAAAGTGTTCAGATGATCCACAACATTTAATGGATCAATAAATGAAAGAGTGTGACGTGAGCAGCAGGGGGCAGTAATGAGCGCTGTGTGTTTGTGTTGGATTATTCACTGCCAAACTACTGTAAAACCTGTTTACACCAGAAATGTAGCACTTTCTGCGCCGCACGATAATAAAACTGTAGTATGTTTAATCATAATGTAATATGTCTTGATGTTCTGATGTCCTGCTTTTTAATTGTAATAAATAAATAAATAAATAAACTTGTGGTAAAGTTCATTCTGTTCAGAGATCATGGTCTTGTTAATATTCTGCTGTAAACTGAAGAGTGAGTTTTATAAACGTAAAACAATGACATAATGATCCACAAAATGACACGACGGCTTTTAGACGCATTTTAGACGCCTTTAGATACAATTTGGATGTTTTCAGTCACATTTTTGTCACTTTTAGTTGCGTTTTTATCACTTTTAGTTGCGTTTTTGTCACTTTTAGTTGCGTTTTTGTCACTTTTAGTTGCGTTTTAGACACCTTTAGACACAATTTGGATGTTTTCAGTCACATTTTTGTCACTTTTAGTCGCGTTTTTGTCACTTTTAGTCGCGTTTTTGTTGCTTTTAGTCGCGTTTTAGACACATTTTGGACGTTTTCAGTCACATTTTTGTCACTTTTAGTCGCGTTTTGTCAAGGTTTTGTCGCTTTTTGTCACTTTTAGTCGCGTCTTTGTCACTTTTAGTCGCGTCTTTGTCACTTTAGTCGCGTTTCTGTCACTTTTAGTCGGCGTTTTAGTCACTTTTAGTAGCTTTTTAGACACCTTTAGACACAATTTGGATGTTTTTAGTCACATTTTTGTTGCTTTTAATCGCGTTTTAGACACATTTTGGACGTTTTCAGTCACATTTTTGTCACTTTTAGTCGCGTTTTGTCATGGTTTTTGTCGCTTTTGTCACTTTTAGTCGCGTTTTAGACACTTTTAGTTGCGTTTTAGACACCTTTAGACACAATTTGGATGTTTTTAGTCACATTTTTGTTGTTTTTAGTCGCGTTTTAGACACATTTTGGACATTTTCAGTCACATTTTTGTCACTTTTAGTCGCGTTTTGTCATGGTTTTTGTCGCTTTTTTGTCACTTTTAGTCGCGTCTTTGTAGTTTTTGGTTGTTTTTGCTGCTTCTAGTCACGTTTTAGTCACTTTCAGTCGGGTTTTTCTCGCTTTTAGTGGCAGGATGATTTTATTCAAATCAAAGCGAGACATTTTGTTGTTTCTTCAAAAACTGCAGCCTTTGGGATTTGCTCATTGCAACTCATGCCATTTAATTTCAGTTTTATGTCGTTTTTGAAATAGAAAAACACAGAACAGGACCAGAGAGCAAATCAAAAAATAAAAATAAATAGTGCACAAGATAAATAAATACTTGACCAACTGAAAGAGACACTTCAGTTCTTTATTTTTGATAAAGTGTTCAGAAAATCCACAACATTTAATGGATCAATAAATGAAAGAGTGTGACGTGAGCAGCAGGGGGCAGTAATGAGCGCTGTGTGTTTGTGTTGGATTATTCACTGCCAAACTACTGTAAAACCTGTTTACACCAGAAATGTAGCACTTTCTGCGCCGCACGATAATAAAACTGTAGTATGTTTAATCATAATGTAATATGTCTTGATGTTCTGATGTCCTGCTTTTTAATTGTAATAAATAAATAAATAAATAAACTTGTGGTAAAGTTCATTCTGTTCAGAGATCATGGTCTTGTTAATATTTTGCTGTAAACTGAAGAGTGAGTTTTATAAACGTAAAACAATGACATAATGATCCACAAAATGACACGACGGCTTTTAGACGCATTTTAGACGCCTTTAGACACAATTTGGATGTTTTCAGTCACATTTTTGTCACTTTTAGTTGCGTTTTTATCACTTTTAGTTGCGTTTTTGTCACTTTTAGTCGCGTTTCTGTCACTTTTAGTTGCGTTTTAGACACCTTTAGACACAATTTGGATGTTTTCAGTCACATTTTTGTCACTTTTACTCGCGTTTTTGTCACTTTTAGTCGCGTTTTTGTTGCTTTTAGTCGCGTTTTAGACACATTTTGGACGTTTTCAGTCACATTTTTGTCACTTTTAGTCGCGTATTGTCATGGTTTTTGTCGCTTTTTTGTCACTTTTAGTCGCGTCTTTGTCACTTTTAGTCGCGTCTTTGTCACTTTTAGTCGCGTCTTTGTCACTTTTAGTCGCGTCTTTGTCACTTTTAGTCGCATTTTTGTCACTTTTAGTCGCGTTTTAGACACCTTTAGACACAATTTGGATGTTTTTAGTCACATTTTTGTTGCTTTTAATCGCGTTTTAGACACATTTTGGACGTTTTCAGTCACATTTTTGTCACTTTTAGTCGCGTTTTGTCATGGTTTTTGTCGCTTTTTTGTCACTTTTAGTCGCTTTTTTGTCACTTTTAGTCGCGTCTTTGTAGTTTTTGGTTGTTTTTGCTGCTTCTAGTCACGTTTTAGTCACTTTCAGTCTGGTTTTTCTCGCTTTTAGTGGCAGGACAATTTTATTCAAATCAAAGCGAGACATTTTGTTGTTTCTTCAAAAACTGCAGCCTTTGGGATTTGCTCATTGCAACTCATGCCATTTAATTTCAGTTTTATGTCGTTTTTGAAATAGAAAAACACAGAACAGGACCAGAGAGCAAATCAAAAAATAAAAATAAATAGTGCACAAGATAAATAAATACTTGACCAACTGAAAGAGACAGTTCAGTTCTTTATTTTTGACAAAGTGTTCAGATGATCCACAACATTTAATGGATCAATAAATGAAAGAGTGTGACGTGAGCAGCAGGGGGCAGTAATGAGCGCTGTGTGTTTGTGTTGGATTATTCACTGCCAAACTACTGTAAAACCTGTTTACACCAGAAATGTAGCACTTTCTGCGCCGCACGATAATAAAACTGTAGTATGTTTAATCATAATGTAATATGTCTTGATGTTCTGATGTCCTGCTTTTTAATTGTAATAAATAAATAAATAAATAAACTTGTGGTAAAGTTCATTCTGTTCAGAGATCATGGTCTTGTTAATATTCTGCTGTAAACTGAAGAGTGAGTTTTATAAACGTAAAACAATGACATAATGATCCACAAAATGACACGACGGCTTTTAGACGCATTTTAGACGCCTTTAGATACAATTTGGATGTTTTCAGTCACATTTGTGTCACTTTTAGTTGCGTTTTTATCACTTTTAGTTGCGTTTTTGTCACTTAGTTGCGTTTTTGTCACTTTTAGTCGCGTTTCTGTCACTTTTAGTTGCGTTTTAGACACCTTTAGACACAATTTGGATGTTTTCAGTCACATTTTTGTCACTTTTACTCGCGTTTTTGTCACTTTTAGTCGCGTTTTTGTTGCTTTTAGTCGCGTTTTAGACACATTTTGGACGTTTTCAGTCACATTTTTGTCACTTTTAGTCGCGTATTGTCATGGTTTTTGTCGCTTTTTTGTCACTTTTAGTCGCGTCTTTGTCACTTTTAGTCGCGTCTTTGTCACTTTTAGTCGCGTTTTTGTCACTTTTAGTCGCGTTTTAGACACCTTTAGACACAATTTGGATGTTTTTAGTCACATTTTTGTTGCTTTTAATCGCGTTTTAGACACATTTTGGACGTTTTCAGTCACATTTTTGTCACTTTTAGTCGCGTTTTGTCATGGTTTTTGTCGCTTTTTTGTCACTTTTAGTCGCTTTTTTGTCACTTTTAGTCGCGTCTTTGTAGTTTTTGGTTGTTTTTGCTGCTTCTAGTCACGTTTTAGTCACTTTCAGTCTGGTTTTTCTCGCTTTTAGTGGCAGGACAATTTTATTCAAATCAAAGCGAGACATTTTGTTGTTTCTTCAAAAACTGCAGCCTTTGGGATTTGCTCATTGCAACTCATGCCATTTAATTTCAGTTTTATGTCGTTTTTGAAATAGAAAAACACAGAACAGGATCAGAGAGCAAATCAAAAAATGAAAATAAATAGTGCACAAGATAAATAAATACTTGACCAACTGAAAGAGACACTTCAGTTCTTTATTTTTGACAAAGTGTTCAGAAAATCCACAACATTTAATTGATCAATAAATGAAAGAGTGTGACGTGAGCAGCAGGGGGCAGTAATGAGCGCTGTGTGTTTGTGTTGGATTATTCACTGCCAAACTACTGTAAAACCTGTTTACACCAGAAATGTAGCACTTTCTGCGCCGCACGATAATAAAACTGTAGTATGTTTAATCATAATGTAATATGTCTTGATGTTCTGATGTCCTGCTTTTTAATTGTAATAAATAAATAAATAAATAAACTTGTGGTAAAGTTCATTCTGTTCAGAGATCATGGTCTTGTTAATATTTTGCTGTAAACTGAAGAGTGAGTTTTATAAACGTAGAACAATGACATAATGATCCACAAAATGACACGACGGCTTTTAGACGCATTTTAGACGCCTTTAGATACAATTTGGATGTTTTCAGTCACATTTGTGTCACTTTTAGTTGCGTTTTTATCACTTTTAGTTGCGTTTTTGTCACTTTTAGTCGCGTTTCTGTCACTTTTAGTTGCGTTTTAGACACCTTTAGACACAATTTGGATGTTTTCAGTCACATTTTTGTCACTTTTACTCGCGTTTTTGTCACTTTTAGTCGCGTTTTTGTTGCTTTTAGTCGCGTTTTAGACACATTTTGGACGTTTTCAGTCACATTTTTGTCACTTTTAGTCGCGTATTGTCATGGTTTTTGTCGCTTTTTTGTCACTTTTAGTCGCGTCTTTGTCACTTTTAGTCGCGTCTTTGTCACTTTTAGTCGCGTCTTTGTAGTTTTTGGTTGTTTTTGCTGCTTCTAGTCACGTTTTAGTCACTTTCAGTCTGGTTTTTCTCGCTTTTAGTGGCAGGACAATTTTATTCAAATCAAAGCGAGACATTTTGTTGTTTCTTCAAAAACTGCAGCCTTTGGGATTTGCTCATTGCAACTCATGCCATTTAATTTCAGTTTTATGTCGTTTTTGAAATAGAAAAACACAGAACAGGACCAGAGAGCAAATCAAAAAATAAAAATAAATAGTGCACAAGATAAATAAATACTTGACCAACTGAAAGAGACAGTTCAGTTCTTTATTTTTGACAAAGTGTTCAGAAAATCCACAACATTTAATGGATCAATAAATGAAAGAGTGTGACGTGAGCAGCAGGGGGCAGTAATGAGCGCTGTGTGTTTGTGTTGGATTATTCACTGCCAAACTACTGTAAAACCTGTTTACACCAGAAATGTAGCACTTTCTGCGCCGCACGATAATAAAACTGTAGTATGTTTAATCATAATGTAATATGTCTTAATGTTCTGATGTCCTGCTTTTTAATTGTAATAAATAAATAAATAAATAAACTTGTGGTAAAGTTCATTCTGTTCAGAGATCATGGTCTTGTTAATATTTTGCTGTAAACTGAAGAGTGAGTTTTATAAACGTAGAACAATGACATAATGATCCACAAAATGACACGACGGCAGCGAAAATGTGAAATAACACGTCATAAAGGGTTAAGGGTCTGAAATTTGACGACCAACGGAAGAAAAAGTATGATTTTTTTTTGGGCCAGATCTCGATTCATGTTCACTTTGTATTTTTCTATTGTCTTTAACAGAGCTGCACCGTTTGAGAAAAATATCTCAAGTACCATTGGGATTAGATTGTGATTTGTTTTAATAATGGGATTCTGTTCAAATTCACATTTTAAACACAATTTTGTTGCTTTTAGTTGTCTTTTTGTCACGTTCGCTTGTGTTTGTGTGGGAAAATTCTTAAACCTGTAAAAATAATAGGTAAAACAGAATATCGACCTGTGGTTAGACAATATCCTTTAAAGGAGGATGCAGAACAAGGCATCGCTCCAGTGATACAAAATCTATTAAAAGCAGGTATAACAACAGTGAAACCAGAGGCAGAACGCAACACTCTGATATTTCCAGTTAAAAAAGCCCCACCATCAGAAGAGTGGAGAATGATTCAGGATCTAAGAGCCGTGAACGAAGCAGTGAAAGCGAGAGCCCCAGATGTACCAAACCCACATACATTGCTCAATTCTATTTCACCAGAAGCAAAGCACTTCTCTGTCATCGACTTGAGCAATGCATTTTTCAGCTTCCCATTGGATGAGGACTCGACTGGGTGGTTTGGATTTACCTACACTGCAAAAAGTGCCTTACTAGAAACAAGAAAAAAAACTTAAAATTGGACTAAAATTGCTTGTTTTAAGCAAAAGAATCTGCCAATGGGATAAGCAAAAACGTCTTGCTTAGAAAACTTGTTTTAAGATTTTTTTTTCTGATCAAGAAAAAAATAAGTCAAAAAACAAGAAAAAATGTCTCAATTTAAGCCAGTTGCTCCTGTAAATGGTTTGATTTAAGCCAAATGTTCTGAATGAACAGATTCAAGGAAATTATACTCAAAAAAAGAATAAATCAGTAAAGATTTGTTTGTAAGTTGCTCAATTTAAGAATATTTTTCTCATTTTAAGACTAGATGTTGGAAAAATATCCTTAAAATTGTAAAATGTAAGCAATAATTTCTTATTGGATATCACATTTCAAGGACATTTTGCTTGATTTAAGTAAAATTATCTAATTTATTCCCATGAATTACAGCTTTTTTCTTGATAATGATATCAAGACATGTTTGTATTCTTACTTTTTCTCAAATTAAGAAAAATACTCTTAGTCTACAGTTAAATAAGATTCAAAATAACCTTTGTATCTTGTTACAACAGATTTTAGCAAATATATCTTAATAAGAAAAGGCTAGGTTTGATTTCTTAAAATAATTTTGATTTTTTGTCTTAAGATTTTTTTCCTAGACGAGATTTTTTTTCTATTTAGAGAAAAAATAAGAATTAATTTCTTGTTATAAGACTTTTTTACTTTCTTAAAATCCACTTTTTGTAGTGTACCAAGGCAAAAAAATGTGCTTTCACAAGATTATCACAAGGGTATTGTGAGAGTCCAACAATTTTTAGTCAAGCCATCACTTCTACCATAAAGGAAGTCAAATATGAATATACGTCGATGACATATTAATAACAAATTCCAATCAAAACAATTGCAAAATAGACACCATTGGAGCATTAAAGTTTCTCGCAGAAACAGGGAATAAAGTCAGCAAAGACAAGCTGCAGTGTTGGAGAGAGGAAGTGAAATATTTAGGCCATATGCTCACAGCAACTGGACGAACACCGTCAGAAACCAGACGAAAAGCAATTTTATCAGCCCCAAAACCCCAGACAAAGAAACTAATGAAAATACTTTGAAAACAGTGAAATATCCTGCATCACATCAGCAATTAAATCTCATCGAGTCAAAACTTCTCAAATCCAGATAAAAATGATTTGCTGCAGGAAGATAATTTGGATTGAAATAATGTGTTGAAACAAGTCAGAAACGGTTTGAAACAAGAAAAATAATCTAGTTCCATCAAATAAAAAGTCTTAACTCATCTTAACGAGTCAAAACGTCTGAAATTCAGATTAAAATCCTGAAATCAAGACGTTTAACTCATCTAGAAATTGATTTTTGCTGTGTGTGGATTTGGTTTAATTGTGCAGCTCTGGCCTTTAAGAGGTAAATAAAGTCATCTGCTCAGAGGCTTCAGAGGCTAAACATCAGGAGAAAAAGTGAGTTTGAACAGACGGCTGCATTAAAGACACAAACAGTCAATCACGACACAACGATTCGACAAAAACAGCAGATTGTCTCAAGGACGAGCTCCATTTTTACCACCGTATCGTCCAGACCTACAGCAAACTTAACTTCACTAATATAAATTTGAATTAATGAGGCAATAAGTGAATGACTGCAATGAAGCGCAACCGGTTTGGCACATTTTTATTTGACGCATCATCGTTCAAACATAAAAAAGTGGAAAGAACACGACGTCCAAAGAATAAAATAATAATGATGCATAAATGAGGCAGAACAACAAAGCAAGGAGGGCAACTTTGGGCCAAAGTGATTTTATTTCATGATTTTTTTCACTTTTTCAGTTTAAATTACCTTTGGTTTTGCATTTTTTCCCTCTTGTTTTATATTTTGACCGTTTGACTGATAGATTTTAACACAAACATGCGCGTTCTAATGTAACTGAAATGAAAAAACTCAAAAATGCTGCACTTAAACATAATACAGTGCTATTTACCATCATCATACATACAAAAAACAAAATGGATACACTTTTTTTTAAATAGGAATGGAAAAAGTGCTGTACAGCTTTGGAACAATCTCATGAGATTCTCACGTTTAAAAAAAAAGTCTAAATTAGAGATCGACCGATTTGTTTTTTTCACAGCTGACAATGTTGATATTTTTGGAAAGATTTATTCATTTTCCCTCCAAAATATAAATTGAAATGGCCAAATAAATGTAATAAATCTTAATTAAGTCTATTCTTTAGTTTGATGGTCAGCTCTGGAGATTTAAGGCCGATAATCCATTCGCTAAAAAGTGCAAATATCGGCCAAACAAACCATCGGTCGATCTCTGATGTAAACAATAAAAGGCACATAAACAGTTAATACACTTCTTTCAACACATTTTAGTGAGTCACAGAAGTAAGGACCAAAAATAAATAAATAAATCACACAAAATTGTTCTGCTTTGTAGACCCTTTAAAGTCTGAACAAAAACATTGTCAATTCAGAACGGAGGCAAAAGTGAAGTGGAACATGATGTGATTTCACTGAGAAACTGGGATTAACCTCAGATTATCACAAAATATGAAAAATGTAGATGATTTAGTGTCAGTAAAATCCTCAGACACATGTGAGCGACACCAGAGCTGCTTTAAACACATTTATTATTGTATTTTACTTTATGGTTAAGGAAATTATGATCAACTCTTTGCATTTTTGATGAAGGAACAATCCAGATTTATGGGTTTTACTGGAAAAATACTCAAAAATGTTGAACCCACAATCATTTTATCTAGAGATATATTAGAGACTGTTCCAGAAATTAGATTCTTTTGAAGCTAAAATACAATTTTAAGGCGAGAAAACGGTATTTTGTCCATGGGTTTGTTCTAGAAAATCAAACTAACCAACCTTTCTACTCTGGAAATTCAAATGTGTTGCTTTGTTCCAACACAAACACTTAAAACCATAGAATACAGATCAAATGTGAGACAATCGTTCAAACATTTACAGTAGACTTCATTTTGCCTCCTTCTGGACAGTTTCAATCACATTTTAAAGGGCCCATAGACTCTTCCAGTGCTCGTAAACAAAACAACGCATTCCATTGGCCCGGTACCATTCCACGAGTTGGCAGTAATGCATTTTCGACAGGGGAGTTAGCGTTAGCCTCCGAACACAAAATCCAGGTCTGTTTTGGCGATTGAGCGCGTGAGAATATCATGAGAAACCGTCACACGGAGAAATCGTAAAGCAATTTTTTCTTTTTTCTTTTAACTACACGCAACGTCCAAACTCTGTCACGTCCTGAGAGAGACTGATATCTCTCAGAGAGAGCAGGAATTCACATAAAATGACAAAAACATGTCAAGTAATAGCTTTTTCTATATTATCTTCAGCTTCCTCTTGGTTAAATATAGTAAAAATGTGATTCACTGGCGTTTCACCTTTTGCGTTCAAAACAACTAATCAATAAATCTAAAGAATAACCGCCAGACTCAACAATTACCGAAATAACCGTTAGTTGCAGGTCTAGACGGGTCAAATGCCACAAAAGGACGAGTGTATTAAACAAAAACGTACCAAATCGTGAACCGCACTTCACCGGGTTTAGTCCTATGACGAGGTTCAGATTTTTGGTCTTTCAAAAGCTATGACCGGGTTGGAAAAAGTCGTAATTTTCCATCCCCCGGAGGCACACGGACACCTGAGAGGGAAAAGTGTCGCAAAAGTGTGACAAATAAAAGAGGGGAAAGTGCATATCCCTGAGGAGTACCATTTAAACCGCACAAAAACTCAAAGTCCAATTGATGAATATTTAAGCTTCACAAATGTATAAAACATAAAACAAAGGCTTATTTTGCAGTGTTTAAGCTTAAGTTTTAGAAAAGCAAAGGCCTGTACAGTTATTATTCTGTACTTTTACTTATTATAAAAAAAAAATCAGTGCATAGAGGAAGTCACTGAGCAACATGTGCACTGGAGGCTCATTTAGCACAATACTGGAGGCTGCCACTAGGGGGAGTCTTGTAACTACTGCAGCAAGAAAACACAGCTGTGAGGAACCTGTACCAGAGAAACAAAGGTCAGGACATGGCAGTGAGATCATGGAGTCAGTGAGTTTAGACTTGGGTTCAAAGAAGAAGAATTAGTTTGGGACGAGTAGTGCTCTAAAACTGGGAAACTATTCACCTTATTCAGCCCCGCCCACTTTTGCCTCTTTTTGCCACAGATCACACTTTTGTTGTAAACGCACTTCCGTTTGACGAGAACTCCGTTAAAGCTAATGATGAACGAGGGAAAAGTCTGGCCGCTAAAATGTTACATAAAGTAGATTGATTTGTGTAAAATGTTTAATGAACACGAGCAACAACAAGTCACAACGCAACGATTTCCTGAAAACGTCTTTTTAGTCGAGTAGAACTTATTTTCTGTTGAGCTCGTCTGCTCTGTGTGAACTACAACGGAAACAAGACGGCGGCACGTACGGCAACTTCAGGAATAAGGTGAACAAGAAGAAGAGGTGAGCTGTGGGGGGTAATCGTTCTGAATATTCAGAGCTATAAATCGGGCTGTGTTCTCTTTGTTGGGGCTTCTAGAGGTTTTCTCTTCGTGTGAGGATCTCTCTGGGTTTGGACCATGATCTGGGACACTGGTAAGAGCTTTCTGCGTGGACGGCGAACCACCCAGATCTTACATTTCACCAAGGAGGAAGTTATTTTTTGGACAAGACTCTATTGCATTGAATTTCGTCGAGTTTGTCTTCTTCATTGTGTCAAACATGCGAGCGTTATCCCGAAGAAATTATGACACAACAGTGACACAGAGACCAAAGGTCCAACAGGTCCAGAGTAGGACTGTTCAGCAGTTTGATCAAACACATTAAAGGCTACAATAAAAAATATTCATTGTTTTATGTTGCACTTTACGCCGAAGCAAGTTCCTACGTTTGTGAATTTTTGACACTGACAACGGCAATAAACCGTTTCTTTTCATTCATTCATTCATTTTCTACCGCTTATTCCCGTTAGGGGTCGTGGGTGACTGGAGCCTGTCCCAGTGACTTTGGGCCTTGGACCGTTTCTGATTCTGAAAAAACTACTATTTATAAATATACTTATAAATATTTCAGAATTTCTTCTGCATTGTTCTTGTTCAGCTCTCAAGTCTCCACGTTTCACTTAATGTCTTTGCTAAAATACATCCGTTGTTAAAATATATCTGCCGCCGTATTAAAAAGTGCGGTCAGAGCATTCCGTCGTCCTTTGGGCCGTTCAAAGCTGGACATCCGAGACACTCCCGGACGCGAGGGTTCGTCTTGGCCAAATACGCAAAGATCCCGCCCGCCAGGGCCAGGACCAGGACCAGGACGACGCCTGAAAAGAGAAAGAAAAGTCACCCAAACTTTTAGTAATTCAACGAGAGATAAATTCAGTGTTGCCTGTTTAAGAAGCAAGACAGATTATTAATTTTTTCTATTTTTTTGGTCAGTTTTCTCTCTCACGTCGACTTTCATGTGGAAACAACAAACGTGTCCAATCTGCTCCTAAAGATGTTTGATTCTTTCCTTGAATCCACTTCATCCATAGATTTCTCTGGGACATTGTTTTCTTTTGTCCCAGAGACATAAAGCAGCTCCTGCACCAAACTGTACAACCTGGGACTCAACAAGATTCTGACTCAACGACAACGATTTGACAAAAAAAAAAAAAAAAAAAAAAGACAAAAACATGACAAAAAGTGACAAAAAAGTGACTAAAAGCAACAAAAATGTGATTAAAAGTGACAAAAATTTGACTGACAGCGAGAAAAATGCGACTACATGCGACAAAAAAAAACGACGAACTGTAAAAGACCTTTTCTCCAAATGCATTTTTGTTCCACAGACAAAGATCAGCCTTAAAGAAGATCCTGCACCAAACTGTACAATCTGGACTCAACAGGATTCTGACACGACAAACAGAAGGATTTGTTGATATCTAATTCTAAAACTGCTTTATCAAAGTTTTAAGTCAAAAATGTAGGTGAAATTTGAATTTTTAGGCCAATTTTCAGTCAGATATAGGTTACTCAAAACTAAATAAGAAATCAAAAATCCCCTCTGTACATTTTTACTCTCCTGGCCTCCATTCTAATCTGCACGTATTCCCCCTCGTGTCACTGACTCCGGTCGCGGTCCGGGACCAGCGCGGGTCACCTGCAGACGCCTGTCACACCAGCTCCGGTTCACTCGTCAAACGGCATGAAAGCCGCACCAGACCGCTGCGGCGTCCGGCAAAAATAGACTTCTTGCGGATTCTTTCCGCGAACCCGTGCGGCTGCCGGACCAGACCACACCGACGTGCTCCGAGGTCACGTCGGTGTTGCACAAGCATGGATTTCAAGCACTTTCCAAGTCTTGCGGGTCCTGCACGGGTCCAGAACCGGAGCCGGACCGGAGTCAGTGTGCATCAGGCGTTATTCAAGCCTGTCATTATTCTGGCCACATAATTTGACTTCAGGGGGCGGGACAAACACGCGCCAATCAGACAAACAGTGGACGTGACGACAGCGACACGACAGGACGGTTTATGCACGGCAGAAGAGAGCGGGGTCTGTAGAGCTTCCCCTGGCTGTGGTTTGAACGACACGTCCTGGTCTTTAAAACAGAGAAGCCCCAACATTCTCTCTGTGGTGGACGCCTCTTGCTTGTTGTCGCTCGTAATCACGGCACACGGATGTGACGTTCTCCTCTCGCGGCTCTGATTGGCTCGATTGCCACAGAACAGGAAGTAGGGGCTCAAACACACTTACTTTAAAAATTGAAAGATATCAGGACTGGCTGGTCTGGCTACATTTTTGTAACTAATGTGTTACAAAATGAACCAAGAAATTTAAACCTGGTTCAGTCCATTTTTCAAATTGAAATGTCTCAACTATGCGGATCTTAAGTTTTATTTCAATGACGATTAGCAGCTGAAACAGGCACAAAAGTGTCACTCTGTAACTCTGAACATTAAAGGTCACTGGACGTCACAACACGACAGGTGGAAATCTTAAATTTAAAGATATCGATTGTAGTTTAGTCACATAAATGTAAGAAAAAAATATATTACACGTTTTTCATCACGTCATGTTTTCATGAAGAAATAAGGCATTTTATGTAAAAACTGTCAAATTGTCACACATTTGGGACATTTAAATCTGAAAATGGACAGAACCAGGTTTAAATGTCTCGACTTGCAGCGTCCTGTAGCCGTTTGGCACAAATTACTCCACAGAATCCAACGTGCGTCAGTGTTTAAGAAAATAAAACTGCAGAACGAAGTGAGCAAATATCAGGAGCGTCAGGGAACAATTATATCACGCTTAAAGATCCTAAAAGTCCAATTTGAATAACTGCACTGCAAAAACTGAACTTCTAGATGAGTTAAACGTCTTGATTTGAGGATATTAATCTGAATTTCAGACGTTTTGACTCGTTAAGATGAGTTAAGACTTTTTATTTGATGGAACTAGATTATTTGACTTGTTTCAAACCGTTTCTGACTTGTTTCAACACATTATTTCTTATTTCAGTCCAAATTATCTGTCACTGGGTTAAGATCATTTTACTTGTCCGACTGACAAATGTATTTTCTTATTTTAAGCAAAATTATGATCATTATCAGCCAGAAATACTTTGAAAACAGTGAAATATCCTGCATCACATCAGCAATTAAATCTCATCGAGTCAAAACTTCTCAAATCCAGATAAAAATGATCAATTCAAGCCATTTTAAACTTTACAGATTTACATTTTTTGCTGTAATTTGGACTGAAATAAGAAATAATGTTTGAAACAAGTCAGAAACGGTTTGAAACAAGTCAAATAATCTAGTTCCATCAAATAAATAATCTCCACTGATCTTAACGAGTCAAAACGTCTGAAATTCAGATTAATATCCTGAAATTAAGACGTTTTAACTCATCTAAAAGTGCATTTTTGCAGAGTGACTTTAAAAACTGGATTGGGACATCACTACTGAGCATGTGCGGACACTGACCTACGATCAGGCCTGGGTGGTTGGTCGCGTGAGCCTCTGGGCCGTGAGCCTCTGGGCCGTGAGCCACTGGGCCGTGAGCCACTGGGCCGTGAGCCACTGGGCCGTCCACTGGGCCGTCCACTGGGCCGTCCACTGGGCCGTCCACTGGGCCGTCCACTGGGCCGTCCACTGGGCCGTCCACTGGGCCGTCTGTTCGGTTACACGGCGTACACGTGTTGAGGGTGAACGATTCTTCCATTTTGTATTGCTGTTAAAAATACACACACACTCTGACATGTTAAAACTGCAAAACACATCTTGCGGAGAAGAACGTTTGAAGATTTTACCCCTTTGTGAACATTTTTCTGCACAAAAACCACGCATTCCTTCACAAGTACAGTGTCGTTTCCCTCGGTCTCAAAGGGAGGCAGAGCGCTGAAGACTTTTGGAGTGGACCTGAACAGAGTCTGTGGACAGAAACACACGTGAACATGAACCAGGCTCCTCCAGGACTCGTCGGTTTTGGTTGAGTTTGTGTCGCGTTCTGGTGCGTTTGTTGTCTGTATGTGCTTGTTTTCGTTGCCTTTGAACACATTTTTATCACTTTTTGTCATGCTTTTGTCAAGTTCAGTTGCGCTTGTCGCTTTTAGTCACCTCTTTGTCACTTTTAGTCTCAACTATGTCGTTTTTGGCACATTAAGTTGCATTTTGTCACTTTTAGTCACGTCTGTGTCGTGTTCTGGTGCATTGAGTCGTGTTTGTTGTTTGTATGCGCTTGTTTTTGTTGCTGTTGAACATGTTTTTAGCACTTTTTGTCAAGTTCAGTTGTGTTTGTCACTCTCAGTCACGTCTTTGTCGTTTTTGGTTGCATATTTATCACTTTTAGTCTCAACTATGTTGTTTTTAGTCTCTTTTTTGGCACTTTAAGTTGCGTTTTTGGTTGCATTTTGTCACTTTTAGTCACGTCTGTGTCGATTTTGGTTGAGTTTGTTCTGGTGCATTGAGTCGTGTGTGTTGTTTGTATGCACTTGTTTTTGTTACTTTTGAACACGTTTTAATCACTTTTTGTCGTGCTTTTGTCAAGTTCAGTTGCGTTTGTCGTTTTTAGTCACGTCTTTGTCACTTTTAGTCACGTCTTTGTCACTTTTAGTCACGTCTTTGTCACTTTTAGTCACGTCTTTGTCACTTTTAGTCACGTCTTTGTCACTTTTAGTCACGTCTTTGCCGTTTATGGTTGCATTTTGTTGTTTTTAGTCACGTCTTTGTCACTTTTAGTCACGTCTTTGTCATTCTTGGGGCCAGATTATGATTTTGATTTTATCACGATTCGACACTCTTTGTCTTTGTATTTTTCTATTGCCTTTAATAGAGCTGCACGATTTAGGGAAAATATCGAATTGTTATTTTTCTGACCAGAGCGAATGATTAGATTTGTGATTTAAACGGATTCAGTTCAACTTCACATTTTAAACACAATTTTGTCACTTTTAGTCACATTTTTGTCACGTTCAGTTGTGTTTCTCATATTTAAAACATGTCTTTGTCATTTTTCAAGTCAGGTTTTTGTCGCTTTAAAGTTGCGTTTTGATTCACCGAGTTGCATTTGTTGTTTCTAGGTGCATTTTTACCGCTTTTGCTCACGTTTTTTGTAGTTTTTATTTAAATCAAAGCAAGACATTTTACAGCGTGTGGAAGAAATTATTGCACTTTAAAAATTGCAGCCTTTGCGTTTTGCTAATTACATCCATGAAAATTGCGATTTTGTGTTGATTTGGTTTAATTGTGCAGCTCTGGCCTTTAAGGGGTAAATAAAGTCATCTGCTCAGAGGCTTCAGAGGCTAAACAACAGGAGAAAAAGTGTGTTTAAAGAGACAAACGGTGAATCACGATACGACGATTTCGCAAAAATAGCAGATTATCACAGAGACGAGCTCACGATTCGATTTTCATCACCGTATCGCCCAGACCTAGTTTCAATATTATCATTAATCGTGATGTTTCTCTGTGGTGACGTGTTCATAATTTGTTATCGTGACCGGCCGGCTCAGAGCTTTTGCCACGCCCCCTTTTTAGTCGACTAATCGATGTGTCTTAAGTCAACGGCCCCGGAAGGTGAATTAAGGGCCCTTCTCTCCTCGTCTGTGTCTGAGGACGAAACTCTGGAGGAGCCAGGAAACAGTCGAGCTGCAGGTGAAACGTGAAAACAAAGTGAAAACAACGTGAGCGATAATCAAAAGGATGCGTTAAAGGTGAGTGTGCTGGAGGACATTCACTGGAGGAGACGGAGGAAGGAGAACTCAAACACCAGGCGAAAACAGAAGTACAAACCTCCAACAGGAATGACTGAACGTGAGCCACAGTTTAGTCACAAACTGTGACTGTGACTCTGAGAGGACGGACAGGAAAACAGGGCTATTCAACTTTATCCAGGGCTAGATTTCTCAGATGGTTTTGTCCTCGAGGCCAGAAATGAGTCCAACGCTTTAGAAATATGAAATAAATGGAATAAAAAGGCTTTAACAACATCTGCAGGTCTGAACCAGGTCTAAACCAGGACTAAACTGAGCCCAAACCAGGTCTAAACCAAGCCTAAACCGGGTTTAAACCAGGACCAAACTCTAAACTGGGACTAAACCGGGTTTAAACCAGGACCAAACTCTAAACTGGGACTAAACCGGGTTTAAACCAGGACCAAACTCTAAACTGGGACTAAACAAAGCCTAAACCGGGTTTAAACCAGGACCAAACTCTAAACTGGGACTAAACAAAGCCTAAACCGGGTTTAAACCAGGACCAAACTCTAAACTGGGACTAAACAAAGCCTAAACCAGGTCTAAACAGGACTAAACCAAGCCTAAACCGGGTCTAAACCAGGACTAAACCGGCCCTAAACTGGGTCTAAACAGAGCCTGAACCAGGACTAACTAGGGCTAAACTGGGCCCAAACCAGGTCTAAACCAGGACTAGCACACTATATTTTCTATATTTTCAGCAGATGGGTTGAGGGCCGGATCATGTTTCGGGTCACAAGCCCTTCCTGACCCTTAAGTTGAATAGCCCTGCAATAAGATATAAAGGAAACTAGAGACTGAAGGAGGATACAGATGTGGCATTTGTGGCGGCCATGTTGTGACTGTAAGAGGAGCAAAATTCAAAAAGACTGAACTGTAAAACCACTGGCTCACATTTTACAGATGAAAAGCCCTGATTTTCAGTCAGAATTAGAAATTCTGAGTCAGAACTCAGAAAACCCGACCTCTGAGGACGACCGGACGCAGCATTATCCACAACTCAGAGAAGTCCAGAGGTGTCCATGATTCATCTTCACATCCAAACATCCTTTTTTTTCTACAACACAAATATGTGTGTTTTTTTCTACATTGGTCTGCACCAAAGTCGATAATCCTACTGTAACATATATTGCCCATCGATATTGTTTATGGATTTAAAAACGTCATATTTTCATCTGAATAATGCAAACAATTAATAAATCTTTAAAAGTCTGCAAACAAAAACATTTGGAGCAAAAGTGAAGGAGAACACAATGTAATTGTTAAACCTGTGCGTGTGTAAAAACAAATCAAGTACAGTCCTTCAGTTCTTACATGTATTCTAAGTACACCATCTAGTGGTGAAATAAGTGAACTGCAGTTATATTCAGCTGTGTCTAGTAATGTATGATATACTTTCATATTCTAAGAGAAAAGGATGACATTTTGTTTACTGCATATCACAACCACCAGAACAACCATCAGAACTACCATCATCATAACCATCAGAACAACCATCATCATAACCATCAGAACAACCATCATCATAACCATCAGAACCACCATCACAACAACCACAACAACCATCAGAACAGCCACCACAACAACCGTCAGGACAACCATCACGACCATCACAACATGCACAGATGCAAACCACAAATGCAGTTACAGTTAGTGGGTGTTTTTAGGAGAAAAGGACGACAGCAGATCTAGGACTAAAGCTACAGGAGGTTTAAAATCCTAAATGTGACGGAAAGTGGGATTGTTGGGATTCTAGATCAAATCAAAATGGCTGCTTATCAGTTTTTATGCGTTGTGAGGTTCCATCTTGTGTACTTTTTGCGTATGCCGGATGCCCTTCCTCTAACAACAACATAACATTGCAGTAATAAAGCCCTGAATGATCTAATGCTGTTACTGCCCCCTGTGGGTTGTGGGTTGTAGGTGCAGAGAAAGTGTAGCTCTAGCACATCGGAGTAACTTATTATAAACACTGATGGAATAAATGCAGGGTAGATTCTTTAAAGGTCATACTCAGTGTCTTATTGTTCATTTTTTCCCCAACTTTTATTTGATCAGATTCTGAATTTTAAATTTAAATTAATTTTTGTGTAAATTGTTTTATTCTATGTTTCAGCCGATGAATTTTGCAGAGTTAATTTATGCAATAATTATTTACTACACACTTTTCTTACGGTCAAAAACAACAAAACTATCCAGAAAAATTAAGGCAAAATTCAGTCACTGTTATTCAGTTAAATTTATTTTTGTTAAATTTAGCTGCCACGATTGAAAAAGAATAGAGAAAAGATTAAAAAAACAAACGTGTTTTTAGGAAATCAAAATACAAAAATCAGATTTAACTAATTAGTTCAAATAGACAAGGACATCGGTTCATTTTGTCGGCCATTTTAGATAAAAGAGAAGCAGCCATGTGTGATTTTATCTAGAGCGCTGATCACACAACAATCAAAAGACACAAATGTGATTGATTTATTTACCTTCCTACGGTGGGTCAGTCTGAAAACAATAAATAAAACATGTCATAATTGAAGATAAAGAAGATGAAATGTACTTTTATGTGAGTAAAAAGTGTTAGTAATTGTAAATTTAGCATCTTTTTGGAGGATCTTGGACCGTAAATATAATGAAAACAAAAATAAAAAGTAATAACTGACAATACGCAAGAACTAAATCTATTTATTTGCCTGAATCTCAAGTTAAGGGGTACTCCGAGTGTGAAACAAAGCTTAGGGGGCACTCGAGACAAAAAAGGTCGGGAACCACTGCTGTAGAGGACCCCTTAACATGAGTTTGACAAAGTCTGTCTGAACCTCGTGTTTTCAACGGCGCTGGTGACAGGATAGTGCTGTCCGGCCAATAACAATATGAAAAACGCATTATATTTTTGCTTTAATCTCAAGGGACTTCCGGATAAATACATAGACTCTACACACTTTAAATATGCATCAAATGAGACCCATTTATCAGAAGACGAGACGAGCGGCCACTAACTATCATTTTGAGTTAAACAATTAATTGTATTGTACACTGAAACTTTTTGAACACAAATAAAGGTCGAAATATGGGACTGAGGGCTTTTAGACAGAGAATATTTACAAATCAAGATGAAAATATGGAATTTGACATTTTCATTCAGTATTTTTAAAAACGCCACCGTCTTTTTTATATAAGGGTCTTTTCACGGGTCTAAAATCCAGGTAACGATTAATAAAAGACGACTATGATTATTTTCTATAGCATTTTGAAGATTCAGTTCACAATATTTCATTATGGGGTGCACGGTGGCAGAGCAGCTAGAGCTTCTGCCTCCCAATAGGGAGATCGTGGGTTCGAATCCCGGACCACCCCAACATCACATGATCTCTCTGGGTGGAGTCTGCATGTCCTCCCCGTGTTACTGTGGGTTCTCCATAGAACTATAATAAAACCTGGAAGATGAATCCAAAATGGCGCCCTGTTTATCCCTGTGGCCTGAGCTCATTGGTTCATGACCCCAAAAAAGTTTCTTACTTCCGCATTTACTTCCTGATACGGAGGCTGCCATCTTTGTTTTACTTCCTGATACGGAGGCGGCCATCTTTGTTTTACTTCCTGATACGGAGGCGGCCATCTTTGTTTTACTTCCTGAAACGGAGGCTGACATCTTTGTTTTACTTCCTGATACGGAGGCGGCCATCTTTGTTTTACTTCCTGATACGGAGGCGGCCATCTTTGTTTTACTTCCTGATACGGAGGCGGCCATCTTTGTTTTACTTCCTGATACGGAGGCTGCCATCTTTGCTTTAGAGCGCCACGTGACGACAATCCCCCACTTCATATAAAAACGGTAATTTCTGTGATTTTAGAAACGGTAGAAAAGAACATTTCCTTCTATTTTATTTAAATACTGATAATAATTCAGTCCTGTCTGTGATTATAATGTGACATTTTAGAAAAAGGCTGGGCCCAAGAGGCTGCAGTACCTCACACGACCACTAATCAATCTGGGACCACAGGCAGAGGGGGCGTGTCTTATCCAGTTCAATTAATACATCCATGGGGTTCTCTCCTGGTTCTCCGGCTCCTCCCACCGTCCAAAGACATGACTGTGGAGGTTAATTGACTACTCTAAAATTGTCCCTAGTGAATGAATGTGAGAGTGAATGGTTGTCCGTCTCTCTGTGTCAGCCACTGTCCAGGGTGTACCCGCCTAAGGCCCAAAGTCACTGGGACAGGCTCCAGTCACTCGCGACCCCTAACGGGAATAAGCGGTAGAAGATGAATGAATGAATATTTCGTTATTTTTTGCCGTCACTGTAGAACGGCACGACAGAAGAGACTGATGTGTTAGTTACTGCAATGTCAACATTAATGCAATATAAATACATTTTTTCATTCATATTTTGATACCGTATCATGGGTACAGAGCAGTAGTGCGCCTTATAGTGCGGAAAATACGGTAATTGATTAATTGTTGCGGCCGTTACCTCTTGTCCGACGGAGAAGTCATTTTCGTGGCTGCGGTTGACGGTGATACGGAATGGAAGGTCACAGCCGCTGAACTCTGTCACGTTCTTCAAAGCCTCACAAAGGACTGAAAGAAGACAGAGTTTGTATAATTTAGAGAGACTGAGATTATAATTTGGACAGCAGTGTTTCCCATGTAAAGACAACATAATGTGGTGTTAATCTGCAGTAAAATGTGACAAAAACTGACATATTTTATAGATTCTCCCAAGACAATAATCAGATGTTTTTGCAATACCGCGATGGACAAAGAAAATATCTAATTTGTTTAGTTTAGTTTGTTTTAGTCTTTATTTGAAGGGACAGTGTACAGAGACATTATGCTCGTAAGACAGAGATGATCTGCACCAGATTCTAGCTAAACAGCTCATTTCCATCTGCAGTCCCTGGGAACAAAAATAAGTTACACAGAGCAAAGTAATATAAAACAGTTATTCATATTTCAATAGCAGTCACAGTGCAGTTTAACAATTAAACCTAGTAATTATTATAGAACAATTTCTCACACACATCCCTCACTCAGTATCTCACACACACATTCAAACATATCCACACAGTCATTGAGAACAGAAGAAGTATATTAATGTTCACAGGTTTGATTAGTCAGTAGCCATTGTTTGAGTTCGCTTGATTTTTAATTTCACTTGGGAGATGGTTCCATTCTTTTATTGTGTTGTATGAAAAAGCTGATTGTGCAAATGTAGTTTTTTTCTGTGGGATGGTGCACTGCCCCCTGGTGGAGGCCCGTGTAGCTCTGGAGGGCGTTACTGATACTGAATGAATTGTTTTAACGGTGCAGGCGCAGTATTATTGAGGATTTTATGAACCATTCGTAAAGAGGCGTATTTTTGTATATTGTCGAAGTTTAATAGTGTGTTTTTGTCTGAAAACGGTTAGAAATACCACTTTAAAAGAGTTTTTCTGACTGATCAGATTTGCGACGAATGTTTTATTAATGGGATTCTGTTCACATTTTCATCACAAACAGGAGAAAATACTGAAATGTGAACTGAAAAACTAGCTGAATTTGTCACTTTCTGTCACGTTTTTGTCGCATTTTGTTGCTTTTAGTCACTTGCAGTCGCATTATGTCGCTTTTAGTTGTGTTTTTGTCAGTTAGTCACATTTTTGTTGTTTTAAGACGCATTTTGTTGCTTTTAGTCACTTGCAGTCGCATTTTGTCGCTTTTAGTTGTGTTTTTGTCAGTTAGTCACATTTTTGTTGTTTTAAGACGCATTTTGTTGCTTTTAGTCACTTGCAGTCGCATTTTGTCGCTTTTAGTTGTGTTTTTGTCAGTTAAAGTCACATTTTGGTTGTTTTAAGACGTATTTTGTTGCTTTAGTTTTAATCACTTGTACTTGCATTTTTATCGCTTTTCGTTGCGTTTTTGTCGGTTAAAGTCAGATTTTTGTCGTTTTAAGACGCATTTTGTTGCTTTTTGTCACTTTCAGTTGCATTTTTGTCGCTTTTAATTGCGTTCTTGCCACCAATAGACATGTTTTTGTTTATTTATTTGATTTAACTAACAAGGACAATGTGCACTAATCAATAAGTAAATGTAGGCTCTTTCATCTGTAGTGCCTGGAGCGATGGTAAATGGTCACCCTAAAAAACAATATCAGAAACAGACAAAACAGAGCTATTTAATGCTTTTACAAAAAAAATGTCTGTCACTTTGTTGCTTTTTGTAGCTTTTTCGGCGCTTTATTGTCATTTTAAGTTGCATTTTGGTCGCTTATAGCCGTGTTTCCCAACCAGGGGTACGGGTAGGTCTGGGCGATACGGTGATGAAAGTCGAATCGTGAGCTCGTCCCTGAGACAATCTGCTATGTTTATGACATTGTCGTATCGTGATTCACTTTTTGTCTCTTTAATGCAGCTGTCTGTTCAAACACACTTTTTCTCCTGTTGTTTAGCCTCTGTAGCCTCTGAGCAGAGACTTTATTTACCTCTTGAAGTGAAATAATTCAACTTAATGCACCAAAACGTAACTAAAAGCGACAAAAATGAGACTAAAAGTGACAAAGACTCACTTAATTACAACAAAAACAACTAAATGTGATAAAAATGTGACCAAAAGCGACAAAATTATTCTTAAAATGTGAATCTGAATAGAAAATCGAATCACAATCGCAAAACTGGTCAGAAAAATCACAATTACATATTTTTTCCTAAATCGTGCAGCTCTATTAAAGGCAATAGAAAAAACTGTGAACACAAACCATGATAAAATCGAAATCAGTATCTGGCCCCAAGAAAATCGTGATTATAATTTTTTGCCATATCGCCCAGCCCTAGGTACGGGGACCCCAAGGGGTACATGATGAATTACCGGGGGGACTTAGAATGGTTTCAGGTTTCAAATGAAGATGAATTTTACTTTTAACTGAATTAAAAAGTGTCATTAGTTGTAACATTTTGCATATTTTTGGAGCACTTTGGATCATAAATACTATAATTAAGAAGAAGAAGAAGAATTTTTATTTATAGAGCGCTTTTCCACCTAATAGGCACCCAAAGCATTTAAACAAACACAAAAAGTTTAAAACAAAACTACAATAGTAATGATGTATTTTATTTGAATAAACCAATTTATTTGCCCGAAACTCAAGTGAAGGGGTACTCTTGAGTGTAAAACAAGCCTCAGGGGGAACTTCAAACAAAAAAGGTAGGGAACCACTGGCTTATAGCTGTGTTTTTGTCACTTGGACATGTTTTTGATGCTTTTAGACACATTTTCGTCAAAACAAATGTTTTTCTTGCTTATAGACACGTTTGTCACATTTTTGTTGATTTACGACGCATTCTTTTCTTACTTTAAGTCTCATTTTATTCGTTTTTAGTTGCATTTTTGTCGCATAAGTTGTATTTGTGTCGCTGTAGGTCAGGGCGATATGGCAAAAATTATGATCACGATTTTCCTGGGGCAGATCATGATTTCGATTCATGTTCACTTTGTATTTTTATATTGCTTTTTAATTGAGCTGCACCATTTAGGAAAAACATCTAATTGTGCTTTTTCTGACCAGTGCGACTGTGATTAGATTTGGAATTCAGTTCAAATTCCCATTTTAAACACAAATCTGTCGCTTTTTGGTCACGGTCAGTTGTGTTTGTCATAGTTGTATGCGTCTGTGTCACTTTCATTCACATTTGTGTCGTGTTTTGGTGCAAAGAGTCGCGTCTGTTGTTTGTCGGTGCGTTTTTGTCACTTTCGAACACATATTTTTGCGTCCGTCGCTTGTTTCAGAACATCCAAACTACAGTGTTCACAGTTTTTCATTCAAAGCAAGACATTTTGTTTGTGGAAGAAATGACTGCACTTCAAAAACTGCATCCATTTATATTGAGATTTTGTGTGGATTTGGTTTAATTGTGCAGCTCTGGCCTTTAAGAGGTGAATAAAGTCATCTGCTCAGAGGCTTCAGAGGCTAAACATCAGGAGAAAAAGTGTGTTTGAACAGACAGCTGCATTACAGACACAAACAGTCAATTACAATACCACGATTTCACAAAAATAGCTGATTGTCAGAGGGACCAGCTCACGATTCCATTTTTAATCACTGCATCGCCCAGACTTAATCGCAATTTGAATGGAGGGAATTAGCAAATTGCAAAGACTGCAAAATATCGACAAACTTGTTTTACTTTGTGCATCATGTTCTGAAACACATGTGACTCTTTTTTTTAGTTTGTCAGTTCATATTTCAGTCTCTTTAAACTCTCCTGGACACGTTGAGAAAAAAAAAAGTGAAATTGCAATTAAATATTTTTATGATGTTGGGAAGTGCAGTGAAAAAGTGGTATCTGACAAATCAATGTTAGTAAATGTCTCGGGCTGTTTAAAGTGCGTATGACAGGTTTTTAGGATTCTCGAATTTTGACTTTATTCAATGTATTAACCTCTTGTGAATATAAATTGTAGTTTTACACCAATCAGGTCACTATTTGTGGAGAAAAGTTGAAAAATCTGTTGAAAATTACAGGAAGTAAACAAACTGATGACATCACACTGTGGAGACAAAGGTTATGCATCATTTACACAAAATAAACTACTTTTTTGACCCTTTAAACATTGATTAAACAAAATAAAGGCGCTCACATGTGTTTCTCTTTGTCAAATGAACAAAATCTGTGACGTTAGATTAGTTTTGGCCCAGTGTACAGTGTGGTTGCTATGGTAATTTCCTAGTGTGATGTCATACTTTACAACCAGGAAGTACGATTAAAAACCTAAAAGAACGGCTAAACTGTGGTAAAATGTGTGAAGATTTTAGTAGAAATTGAAATATATTTATCTTAACTGCATTTTAGTTAAATGAGTCGTTCAACCTGCCATAGGCCCTTTAAATGTTTAACTTTCGAAATGTGGAAGTGCTTTCGTGGAAAAGTGTGTCTGTTTTTGTCATTTGTTTATCATCCGTCGACTTCTAGTAACGTATTTCCCGAAAGGTGATGCGGGATTCCCCTTCCACGTTTAGTTTTCTCTCGTGATCAACTGGAGATTTGGGGGAAATCCAACACTGTCGCCATTTGCAAATTTATTAAAAAGCAATCAACTGATAACGATATAAATAATGCACATCTAAAGCCAGAACGACAGACGGTGGTTGCGGTTTATTGTCAACAGACTTTCACTGTGGGTTGACTCAAGGTTCACTGATGATGAAATGTTTGCGTAGTTAAACTCTCAGAACCGTGAAATGTTAGAGCGATCAAAAGCGACGACGCGATGAAAGAAAAAAATAATTAATAACACACTTTTAAGACTTATTAGAACTACAGTGCACATACCTGCAAAAAACACCACTAGAAGCCATCGAAGGTCCATGATTATTGACGTAAAACACGAAATCAGTGCAGACTAGCTACTGGCGCCAAGGGGCTAAACTGACTAGCATACGGCTAAAGGCGCTAGCAGCTTGAGAATATGACGGATATTTGGAAAAAGTCTAGACTGAAAAGTGTCCCTGGAGCAGATGGCAATTGGGTTATAAGCGCCAAAGCGTGTTTTTCGTCCTTTGAGAGCCGTGAACTCGGAGATCTCGCCGGTGTGCTGTTGCTTTGGTGATGGAAGTCATGTGAAAGACCCGGAACTTACTAGAACACAATACGCATGCGCTTAAGGGATCGCAGAAAGGCAACGTTAAAATGTTGAAAAAAATATTTTAAACAATTTAGAAATTAACGCAGTGATGTTCTGGCATGTAGAAATGTGTATATTTTAAAATTATAAAAAGTAGAAAATTGGTTAAAATAACTGAGCTCGAGATGGCGGGTTTCCATGGTAACGGCTGTTTTGGAAATCCGCCATGTTTGCTGTCGGCGCGCTCAAATCAATGGAGATTTTAAGATGCTGAATACTAAACTTAGAGTTGATTCAAAAGTATTCTAACACTAACTTGTTATATATTGATAAATGTATTTGCCAGAAGTTTATTGGGTTCTTCCGTGGATTTTTTGTTCACTTTTTTTTACGTTGTTTTGGCTAATGGTTTTCTATGGACGTTTAGCAGGCCAGTGGCGGACCTAGGAATTTGGGGACCCGAGGCAAATTAAGTCCAGGCCTCTCCTCATCAAGAGAAACTTTTTTGTTGTGTCTCTTCAATTGTTTTTTTACATTTTACATTAAGAAATCAGACTTTTTTTTTCTCCGTTTGTTGGTGCATTTTAACACATTCTTTTTTTTTTTTTATTTTTTTTTTTTTTATTGATTGATTGTTCATGCCATTTACTTTCAGTAGCACAAATTCAGAAATCATACAAGGTGATACAAAACAAGACAGCAAAATGATTACATGCATCATTGGCCTGAACAAAAGGGACAGGAAGAAGATACATCTTATAAACCCTGTACCTTTCTCAAATCGATTAAAATAAAATTTCAATTATACTCGTTCTAACCCCTCCCCGACCAAGTCACCAACTGACCGTGTGAATGTTAGCCATCTTCTGTAATGGTTTACATTTCATTAACTTAATTACTTTCCTTATTTACATAGTCTGTCATTATTTTCTGCTTGTACATTTTTTTAAATTTATAGATGTTTGTGCAACATTTAAAGTCAGAATTTAATGCATTCCAAAGTTTGACTCCATAAACCGAGACAAACTGCTGTTTTAATGTTGTTCTTGTAAAAACACTACGAAAAAAATATTGTCTTCTGTGGTCTCCGTCCTCCGAAACAAAAGTAAAAAGACTTTGCACACCTTCTGGTAAAGTTTTTTGTTTGGCTCTCCACAAAACTAGTACAATCTTAAGATCAACTAAATCTTTAAACTTAAGCTGATTAGATTTAACAAATAAATTATTGGTATGTTCTCTGTATCCCTTTTTATTGATTATTCGCACTGCTCTTTTTTGCAACAGAATTAAAGGTTTGGTGGTACTTGGGTAAGTATTACCCCAAACTTCATTGCAGTAACTAAGATCTGGAAGAATAAGAGTACAATATAACATGTGAAGTGAAGTACAATCTAACACATCTTTTACTTTGTATAATATACCAACGTTTTTGCTAATCTTTTTTTTTATATAGTTTACATGAGCCTTCCAGTTTAGTTTTTCATCCAGAATTATTCCCAAAAATTTGACCTCAGTGACTCTGTCTATGCTAACACCATCAATAGTTACTGTCACATTTTCATTCTTATTACGATTCCCAAAAATTATATATTTAGTTTTTTCACAATTCAAAAATAGCTTATTTTCATTAAACCAATCTCTCACTTTCATCATTTCTTCATTTATGCTCTCTGTGACTTCTCTTAGGTTACTTCCAGAAAGAAAAATATTAGTGTCATCAGCGAATAACAAAAATTGCAGTCTTTTCGAGGATTCACACAAGTCATTAATAAACAGAATAAAAAATAATGGCCCGAGAACGGACCCTTGTGGAACTCCACATTTTACCCTTTTACATTCTGAATCTTGTCCGTTAAAATGAACGTATTGTTTTCTATTGGTGATGTAGCTATTGAGCCATTTGTGTACCTGTCCCCTGATTCCATAATTGTATAATTTAGATAATAATAACTCATGATTTATAGTATCAAAAGCTTTTCTTAAATCAATAAACACACCTATTGTGTATTGTTTCTTATCTGTTGCATTGATAATTTTTTCCATTAGGTCTATTACTGCTAAGCTTGTGGATCTTTGGGATCTAAATCCATATTGATTATCATAAATGAGCTTGTGCTTCTCTAAAAACTTCTTAAATTTTTCAGCAAACCATTTCTCAAGGACTTTGGAGAACTGTGAGAGCAGTGATATTGGTCTATAGTTATTAAATGTGTGTTTATCGCCATTTTTGTAGAGCGGGATTACTTTAGCAACTTTCATTTTTTCTGGGAATACACCAGTTTGCAAAGACAAATTACAGATGAAAGTCAGAGGTTTAACAATGCAATCAATGGTTTTTTTGACTATTGTCATATCAAGACCATCACTGTCAATTGATGTTTTACTCTTGCATTTTTGTACAATAGATAGAATTTGACCTTCACTGGCCTCCCCCAGAAACAGAGATTGCATTATTCTGCTCTCTGAACCGGTCTGTTTTTTGTTAGACAACTTCACTGATTTTGCAATATTAGCCCCCACATTAATAAAATAGGAGTTAAATTCATTCGCTATATCTTTTTCATTATTAAATACAAGGTTATTCTCTTCAAAATAATCTGGCAATTTGTTTGGCTGTGAGTTTGGCCTCAGCACTCTGTTTAAAGTATTCCAAGTTGCTTTCATGTTTCCTTTATTTTCTGTCAGCTTTTTATTATAATAGTCCTTTTCAGCATTTCTTAAAATTGTTGTTAGTTTATTTTTATAAGTTTTATATTTCAATTCGTTGATGCTTGTCTTATTTTTCACAAAGTCTTTATACAACTTATTTTTCTTTTTGCATGCTTTGATTAGTCCCATTGTCATCCATGGCTTGTTATTCTCTCTTGATTTCCTGAATAGCTTCAATGGGCAACATTTATTGTACAGGACAGTAAAAGTATTTAAAAAAGCCTCATATGATTCGTTCACGTTGGCCACATACACATCAGACCAGTGTTGTTGGGACAGTTCAGTCCTAAAGTCATTAATTGTTTGTTCTGTTCTGACTCTAAAGTATCTGGGCTGTTTTGAACTGGCATATTTTATGGGCTGCAAATCATAAAAAAATAAAAACAGGCAGGTGATCACTGATGTCATTAATGAGGAGACCGCTTTGTACAATTTTTTATAAATTGTTTGTGATGATATTATCTATGAGTGTCGCACAAGAACCTGTGATTCTAGTTGGTTGTAATATTACGGGGAAGAGGGCTCTTGTGCTTAATGTATCAAGGAACTGTGAGGTCACTTTACAGTTGGATGGATTAAGAAAATCAATATTAAAATCACCACCTATTAAAAAGTTTTTTCTTTGGTTTTGTGTATCTAATAAATTTTCAAGACTGTCACAAAACACATCTACATTCGATCCATGAGCTCTATAAATGCATGCAGCAATCACATTTCTGTTTTTATTCATTTCAACTTCGACTGCTACACATTCCAATACACCTTCTATAGCAACTGACATTTGTTCAATAATTTTGCACTTCAAGTTACTGTCAACATATAAAGCAACCCCACCTCCACGTTTTCCTGGTCGATTTATATGATACAGCTGGTAGCCTGCCATTTCAAAGTCAGCACCTTTTTCAGTGTCAAGCCATGTTTCTGAAAGGGCTATTATTTTAAATTGGTATTTAATTGTACCAAGATAATCTTGCAATTTATTGAAATTTGCATAAACACTTCTAATATTAAAATGAATAAATGACAGATTTTCTCCACAATATGAATTTTCATTGAACTCCTCTTCTGTGTAGTATTTACAAGTGTTTCTTATATTATCAAACATGTTAATCTCAGGGTCAAGGTCTATTTCAAAATCATACATCTTTCCTTCAGAGCAAACAATTTTCTCCATAATCAGGTATTATGAAGATCTTGACTTTGGTTCAAATAACAAAATCATAGGAAAATCAAAATATGATAACATTATAGGACAAAATAGAACAGCTATCTTTCTACCAATCACTCTGAAATGAAAACGCACAGAAAACATTTTTGTGACTTTCCAACCCTCTCTTCCCCTCCCCTCCCCTCCCCAACTCGTTCCTTCCAGTCCGCACGACGACTCCTCCCCTTCCATTCAGCTGATTTAAATCCACAATATTGAGTCGTGATTTTATATAGTTATATTTATTTACTATTTATCTTTAATGTTAACGACTGAAAGTTATTTTAAAACGTACTGTTCTTTATATTTTCAGATTTCTCTTGTTCATACACTGCAAAAATGAATTTCCAGATGAGTTAAACGTCTTGATTTGAGGATATTAATCTGAATTTCAGACGTTTTGACTCATTAAGATGAGTTAAGACTTTTTATTTGATGGAACTAGATTATTTGACTTGTTTCAACACATTATTTCTTATTTCAGTCCAAATTATCTTCCTGCACAGCAAAAAATGTAAATCTGTAAAGTTTAAAATGGCTTGAATTGATCATTTTTATCTGGATTTGAGAAGTTTTGACTCGATGAGATTTAATTGCTGATGTGATGCAGGATATTTCACTGTTTTCAAAGTATTTCTGGCTGATGATGATCATAATTTTGCTTAAAATAAGAAAATACATTTGTCAGTCGGACAAGTAAAATGATCTTAACCCAGGGACAGATAATTTGGATTGAAATAAGAAATAATGTGTTGAAACAAGTCACAAACGGTTTGAAACAAGTCAAATAATCTAGTTCCATCAAATAAAAAGTCTTAACTCATCTTAACGAGTCAAAACGTCTGAAATTCAGATTAATATCCTCAAATCAAGACGTTTTAACTCATCTAGAAGTTCATTTTTTCAGAGTGTAAACGTCGTCTGATTTCACTGGACATGAAAATGTGTGAAAATGAATAAAAGATAAAAATTATAATTATGGCAACATTCACAAACAAATCAACCGTTTGAAATGTAGAAATGTAAAACACACAAACTGTTCAAACTGTTTTTATTTTGCAAAGCTTCAGTGTGCAAAGATAAGGACACGTCATAACTTTGGAACTGCTTTGTGAACCGTCGGGTTGCAGTTGAGGTCGGGGGGTTTCCAGTGTTGTATTCTACTAAAATGAACTTTCACAGAGAGAAAACTAAACAAAGATAACAGTGAAAGACAATCAATACACAATTAGATGAAACTTTTACACAAATTCATTTTTAGTGCTCAAAAAGATTCTTAATGTTTTCTATCGATCAATCCTTTGGACGGCGTTAAAACCCAACAGTGGATAAAATCAGATTATTATCTTTTATTTCTGGACTTTTGCGACTGTTTAAATGACACAGAAAATAAGACGGAGTGATCAGGACCATGAACAGTCGCTTTACCTGATTTTTACTGTTTTGAAACGTGAAAAACAGAACACGCTGATGATAAAGTCTTTGCATCAGTCACACGTGTCGCTCACTTTCCTAATGCAGTCCCAGCATCAGAAATATTCACCTCCATGACACATTTTTACATCAAAATGTAAAAAAAAAATAGATTATTGCAGATTTTTATCACTTAATTCATAAATATTCTCTATCTAGAAGCCTTCAGTGCCACATTTCAACACATTATTTGGCTGATAATGTATTTAAAAAGTTTAAATATACAATAGAAATAATTATTCATTTGTATCAAAAAAAAATCTGACTTTTCAACAAATAATCGTTAATGGCAGCTCTAGCCATGAATTTAGAAGCACTTTTGACCCGTTTCTGAGCGTCCCGGCCATGGATGTATTAAATGAACTGGATAAGCCCCGCCCCCTCTGTCCGTGTCCCAGATTGATTAGTGGTCGTGTGAGGTACTGCAGCCTCTTGGAACCAGCCTTTTTCTATAATGTCACATTATAATCACAGACAGGACTGAATTATTATCTGTATTTAAATAAAATAGAAGGAAATGTTCTTTTCTACCGTTTCTAAAATCACAGAAATTACCGTTTTTATCTGAAGTGACGTCACACAAACATGTGTGAGTCACGTGAAACAGCGTCGGACGATATAAACAGAAGCTCGTGGAAAAAGGCTCGAAACTAGAGACACCTGTAAGTTGTATTTTATTTCATTTCCAGGCGCTTCCGCGTCTGTGTCTAACATGAAGAACACAATTACAATCACACAAGCTAACGCTAACACAAAAACTTGCAGCTGCGTGATCGCTCCCTCAAAGCATCATGGGGGATTTGTGGTCACATGGAGCGCTAAAACAAAGATGGCCGCCTCCGTATCAGGAAATGTGCGAGTAAATTACTTTTTGGGGTCATGCACCCGATGAGCTCAGGCCACAGGGAGGAACAGGACGCCATTTTGAATTACCGTATTTTCCGCACTATAAAGGCGCACTGCATTATAAAGGCGCATAGAATAGAAGCTACAGTAGTGGTTGTGGTTGCGTAGTTGCGTAGTTGTAGTAAGCGCACCGGATTATAAGGCGCACTGTCAGTTTTTGGAGAAAATTGAAAGCTTTTAGGTGCGCCTTATAGTGCGGAAAATACGGTAATCTTCCAGGTTTTATTATAGTTCTATGGTCCCGGCTAAAACTAACAAACATTAGCATGCTAACGGCGCAATTCCTGCTTCGTAAATAAAGCGACTCTATAAACAGGCGCTTAGAAGAAAACCTTGTGGTCTCATTTTCACCCAGATAGATACCTCTACATTAAATCTGTGCTGGAGCAACACTAATGACAGATTTACATTAAAAAGTTCTGTTTTACCCATTTCACAACAGTAAAAGTTTTGATTGCACATGTAAACGTTGGGCACATTTTGTTTACAGCGGGTAAAAAAATAAAAATCTGGTGCAAAAAAGCTGCTAGTGCAAATCGTTGTCAAGTTTGACGGGTCCTGAGACAGTATTTCAAAGCATTTATGATGAAAATAAGATTCGTTTTATCACAGACAGCATCCGTTACTGAATGATATGTAAAAAGGATATGCAATTTGTGAATGAAAAATACTGTCAAACAGGGAAGCACCATAGAGCTGGGTGATACGGCAAAAAACTGCCTCTCATGATTTTCTTGGTGCCAGATCATGATTTCGATATTATCACGATTCACTTTGTGTTTTTCTGTTGTCTTTAATAGAGCTGCACCATTTAAGAAAAAGATTAGATTTGTGATTGATGTTTTAATAATAGGATTCTGTTCAAATTCACATTTTTGTCGCTCTAAGTCACGTTTTTGTCAAGTTCAGTGCTGTTTGTCATATTTTAACGTGTCTTTGTCGTTTTTGGTTGCATTTTGTCGCTTTAAATCACATTTTTGTCACTTTAAATCAACTTTTTGTCACTTTAAATTAACTTTTTGTCACTTTAAATCACATTTTTGTCACTTTAAATAAACTTTTGTTGCTTTAAATCACTTTTTGTCACTCTTTAAATCAGCATTTTGATCACTTTTAGTCGCGTTTTTGTCACTTTTAGTCGCGTTTTTGTCACTTTTAGTCGCGTTTTTGTCACTTTTAGTCGCGTTTTTGTCACTTTTAATCTTTTTTTTTGTTACACATAGTCACGCCTTTGTCACATTTAGTCACGTCTTTGTCGTTTTTGGTTGCATTTTGTCACTTTAAATATTTTTTGTCGCTTTAAATCAACTTTTTGTCGCTTTAAAATCACGTTTTTGTCGCTTTAAAATCACGTTTTTGTCGCTTTTAAATCACGTTTTTGTCGCTTTTAAATCACGTTTTTGTCACTTTTAAATCAACTTTTGTTGCTTTAAATCATATTTTTAATACGCTTTAAATCACGTTTTGTCGCTTTAAGTCGCGTTTTTGTCACTTTTGGTTGCGTATTTGTCACTTTTAGTCGCGTCTGTCGTTTTTAGTCTTTTTTGTCACTCTTAGTCACGCTTTTGTCATTTTTAGTCACGTCTGTTGTTTTTGGTTGTATTTTGTCACTTTAAATCACATTTTTGTCGCTTTAAGTCGCGTTTTTGTTGCTTTAAGTCGGCGTTTTTGTCACTCCTAAGTCACGTCTTTGTTGTTTTTAGTCACGTCTTTGTCGTTTTTGGTTGCATTTTGTCACTTTAGTCATATCTTTGTTGTTTTTAGTCGTGTTTTGGTGCATTGAGTCGCTTTGTTGTACTTAAGCACACATTTTTATCACTTTTGGTCGCCCATTTCAGAACATGTTTGTACAAATCAAACTACAGTGTGAGCAGTTTTTGTTCAAATCAATGGAAGACATTTTGTTGTTTGTGGAAGAAATTATTGCACTTCAAATAAATTATTGCACTTCAAATAAATTATTGCACTTCAAACACTGCAGTCTTTGTTAATTGCATCCATAAAAATTGCGTTTTTGTGTGGATTTGGTTTAATTGTGCAGCTCCTGCCTTTAATTGGTAAATAAAGTCATCTGTTCAGAGGCTTCAGAGGCTAAACAACAGGAGAAAAAGTGAGTTTGAACAGACAGCTGCATTAAAGATTTCACAAAAACAGCAGATTGTCACATAACGAGCTCACGATTCCATTTTTATCGCCGTATCGCCCAGACCTTTTTAGCTTAAACTGGTATATATTAGTTGAATGAAGTGTCTGTGAGAAAACGTTTAAGATGGCGGACAGAGAAAGAGCTAAACAGAAGGGAATGTCAACAATGATTGGTTTTCTTACAGCGGTGAACAAACCAAAGCAGCTTTGAAAGTCTCATTTACTTCTAACTATTTCATTTGGAGCAGCTTCAGTAAAACAAGGTCTAAGAAAATAATCTATAGTATCAAAACAAAACAAAATCTTATCCATAGCCTCTTCATACAACCTGCTCTATTAGTTTTTCTGATTAAAATGTCACAAACGTGTGCGATTTTGGCTGTTTTTAGACTCCTTGTTTTTAAAGTGTACCGTAAACCATCGAGTTAAATAAATTGGGGATGTAATGTGTTACCAAATATGTTGTATGTCGATCCAAGATTTAAAATTTAGTACCTTTTAGCGCTTTGCTATTCAACTGAAGGCCCTTGCCAAATAAGGCCCTTCGAGGGACATGATCTGGCCCTCAACCATCTTCAAAAAATATAGAAATGATCTGATCTTTTGTTATTGGTTCAGTCCTGGTTTAAGGTGCGCTCCAGACACTGATAACTGCGATATTTCTCACATTCGACTTGTAAAAATGCCCTGGAACGCCACTCGAACTGTAAATCCTGCCGTGACGTGGAGCAGGTCGAGGGACACACGAGATCAAACTGTGACGTGTTACAGATAATAATCACCACGAAGTGAACCTGAGCGCCTGAGCACCAAATAAACCATGTAAGCGTTTGTTACCACCATAAAGATGAAAATAATATGTACAGTTAGCATCAGAGCTGAGCGCTCTGAGGTGGAACTTGTATCTTTGAAGAGTGAAATAACGGACTTCCCAGTGTCTGGAACGCAGCATTAGACCCGGTTTAGACCTGATTTAGACTTTGTTTAGACCTGGTTTAGACTCGGGTTTCAGACCTGATTTAGACCTTGGGTTTAAAGCTTGGTTTAGACCTCGGTTTAGGAGCTGATTTAGACTTGGTTTTAGACCATAGACCGCATACATATCGATGGACTATAGGGATATGTGACGCGTCACTCATCCATTGTTTGGCTACAGCCAAGATGAAGCCCATCGCGGCTAGCAGGAAATAAAGCGGCTGAAATTGGAGCTAGCAGTTATAGCGGCTAAAGTGGGTTAAAGCAGTTATAGTGGCTAAAGTGGAGCTAGCAGTTATGTTGGCTAAAGTGGAGCTAGCAGTTATAGCGGCTGAAGAGTGGAGCCATAGCAGTTATAGCGGCTAAAAAGCGGAGGACCACAGACTCCATATTTAAATCCAGGAGATGTGTCATTTGGCGAGCTCACATGGACCAATCAGGAGCGAGGTTATAGCGGTATCACGCTTTCCCTCGAGTGGAGGAGGCGGCAGCAACGTCGCTTTGGCGCTAGCTGTCAATCAAACCTGTGTGTGTTAGCTAACACGAGCGAAACCGTAACCCCGGAAAAGGAAGCACCTGATTGGTCAGTTATTATTGTAATAACTTGATTTACATGAACAACCAAATCTAAAAAAAACACCAGGATCATGTGGGAGTGAGTCAGTGCCAGGACAGTTTACCCAGTTCCAGATGGTGAGTTTGACCAGGTAAACAGTTACAGAGTAAAGAGACTGAAGTGTCACAGGATGGAGCCAGGAGCCTCCATGGATGCTTCTGTTTTGGAGCAGGCGGCAGCAGCGGACGTACAATGAAGTCCAGTGATAGCGTGTAAAGCGGTCTATGGTTTAGAGTTAGAGTTTTAGAGATTGGTTTAGAGTTGGTTTAGAGTTGGTTTTAGAGTTGGTTTTCAAGAAAATATGAATTGTTCTAGTTCCAGACCTGGAGTTAGTTCTGCAGTTCTTCTTGGAAGCCTTTTCCTATTCCATTTTTACATGTTGTCTAAATCGTTGTGTGACTTTACTGGGTTAGAGCAGTAAATAAATAATACCAAGTTTGCTTCCTCTCTGGCTCAGTCGTCAGATTTGTCCGAAAATTCCCCTACTAAAAAGCTGCACCTCTTGTGTTGCTTTTAGTATCTCATCCTATGCCTCTTATGACTTTTCAGGTGTTCAGTAGCGTTTGTTCAGTCACAGAGGGAGTGGGAGTTAGCAACTCAAATCGAAGCAGAAAGCAGGCAGTTTGTGGTAAGATTCTTTTCGGCACAGTTGGCGCCACGTCGTTAGAAAGCCGTATTAGTTGGAAAAAGCGGCGTGGGGTCAGACATTTGTGGGCGTCGCTTGATCCAAAAACCCTGAGCGCCTTGTCTGCTTGTTGTCCTGGAATGTACTTGCCACGCCTTCTGAACTCCCTGAAAGCGTCGTCTGCTCCCTGAAGCGATAAGCGGTGAGTGAGCCCAGTGACTCTGGAAAGCGACGCTGAACCAGGACTGAGAAAAAGCGTAAGACTGAGAGACCTGACTTTACAAACAAACAGGCGTAATAAATGGTGGTAAATGGTCACATTTATATAAGCGCTTTCTACCTTTTAAGGCACTCAAAGCGCTTTACATCAAAGCGAACCAGTCACCCATCCACTCACACATTCATTTTACACCAGTGTGCGCGCGGGCACTGGGGGCAAAGCAGGGTTAAGTGTCCCTGCCCAAGGACACAGCGGCAATTATTCATCTGAAGGAGCTGAAATCGCACCACCAACCTGCGGGTCAGGAGGATCCCTGACCACTCAACTACTCCATGGCTGGAGTGGGATTCAACTCGCCGACGCTTCGGGATCAGAAGGCAGCCACTCTACCTACTATGCTACTGCTACTGCCGCCCCAATGGTGATATTAATATCACCATTAATAGAAACTGCATGATTGACCAAAAAATATGTAATTAGTGATTTTTCTGACCAGTGCGATTGTGATTGGATTGGTGATTTATGTTTTAATAATGGGATTCTTCTAGTCGGGCCGTTTTGGTGCACTGAGTCCACGCTTTGTTGTTTGTAGGTGTGTTTTTGTACGGCTTTAGTCACGTCTTTGTCACGTTTAGTCGCTGTCTCTTGTCCACTTTTAGTCACGTTTTGGTGCATTGAGTCGCCATTTGTTGTTTGTGTGGGTGCGTTCTTGTCACTTGGTCGCGTCTTTGTCGCTTTTAGTCACGTTTTGGTGCATAGAGTTG